>LOJH01024973.1:0-11414 GCA_001685095.1 Ellobius talpinus
CTCTATCCTCTAGAGAGGAAGAAGACCTCTATCCTCTAGAGAGGAAGACCTCTGTTCCCCTAGAGAGGAAGACCTCTATCCTATAGAGAGGAAGAGCTCTATCCTCTAGAGAGGAAGAGCTCTATCCTCTAGAGAGGAAGACCTCTGTTCCTCTAGAGAGGAAGAAGACCTCTGTTCCTCTAGAGAGGAAGACCTCTATCCTCTAGAGAGGAAGATGACCTCTATCCTCTAGAGAGGAAGAAGACCTCTATCCTCTAGAGAGGAAGACCTCTATCCTCTAGAGAGGAAGAAGACCTCTATCCTCTAGAGAGGAAGAAGACCGCTATCCTCTAGAGAGGAAGAGCTCTATCCTCTAGAGAGGAAGAAGACCTCTATCCTCTAGAGAGGAAGAAGACCTCTATCCTCTAGAGAGGAAGACCTCTGCTGTGCATATACATGCCCCTTCACCCATACTCGAAAGATGTTTTCAGTCTGGTGAGATGGCAAGTGATTAAGAGTACTGCTCAACCAGAGGACCTGATGCCTTCTTCTGGCCTCCAAGGTATGTGTGCGTGCAAGCCTTTAATCCCAGAAACCGGGAGGCAGAGGCAGGAGGAAAAGAAAAAGAAGGCAAAGTTATGACTTTCATATAGATATCAGCAAAGGGGCTGGAAATGTATCTCAGTGGCAGGGTGCATCCTGGGTTCAATGCTGAGCATGGTCCAAAATTAAAAAAAAAAGAAGTTACATTGAGTCTGTAGTTGAGGGAGTGGGTAAGATAGTCCCACCTAATTCAAGGGAGAATTCTAAGAACAGACCTATAGATAGGAATGTTGAAATAACTTTGTAAATGGAAACAAAACTGACTTTTGGGGTGGGGTGGGGCTGACCTTTCAGAAGTTACAAGTGTTCCCATTTCTACCAACTGTGATTTACTCTTTTTTTTAAATAACTTCTTTGTTTTATTTTGTTGTTTCTCTGTGTAGCCCTGGCTATCCTGGAACTCACTCTGTAGACCAGACTGGCTTCTGTACCAAGCCTTTTATTTTAGGCCACCAACCAGCTCCCAAATTATGACACGGAGACTTATTAGTTTTGAAAGCTCAGCCTAGCTTAGGCTCATTTCCGGCTAGCTCTCTTAACTGAAATTATTAACCTGTTTCTCTTCATCTACCTTTTGTCTCCAGGCTTTTCCCTTACTCTCTGTATGTCCTACTCTGTGTCTGCTGACCGGTGGCTGCCTGGCTGCTCCTGGCATCTCCCTCTCTCTCTCCCTCATTCTCTCTGTTCTTCTCATTCTTCCATTTATTCTCTCTGCCTGTCAGCCTGGCCTATCCCTCTTCTGCCCAGCTATTGGTCATTCAGCTTTTAAGTAGAACAATCAGGTATCTTAGGCAGGCAAGATGAAACAGCAACACATTTTATCATAATTGAACAAATGCAGCATAAACAAATGTAACATCCTTACATTGTCAAATATAACACACCTCTACACAGTTAAAGTAATATTCCACAGCATGAACAATTGTAATACATCTTTACATAGTTAAATATTTCCACAACAGGACTCTGACTCACAGATTGCCTGCTTCTCCCTCCTGAGTGCTGGGGTTAAAGGCATGTGCCACTATACTGCCTGGCTTAAGTAACTTATTTTATAATGAAGTTTGCAAATGATTATCTACTCTTACAGCATCCCACTGGAAAAAATACCTAGGAACCCTTTTCTTTCTTATTCCAAAGCCTTGATTTTTTTCCTTACATCAAATAAACTTGACTCCCTAACATGTAGAAACATGTTCTTCAGAGAGTGTCCTTTTGACATTAGGAATGTTGGGAATTGAATATGGCAAAGAAGAAATGGATTCAATATACTGTAGCAATATATATTTTGATGTTAAGGAAAAAATAACGTATGCAATTCAATTTCTAGAGTTTACAAAACTTGAGAGCATTCCCTCTAAAAAAAACATTGGTGTAGTAATGGGGCTCAGTGCTTCATACCTACAACCCCAGCACTCCGGAGGCTGATGCAAGAGGGTAGTAGGAGTTTGAAGCAAGTCTGGGCTACTGTCTTAGTTAGGTTTCTACTGCTGAGCTAAATACCACATAACCCAAAGTGACTGAAGGCAGGAATCTGGAGGCAGGAACTCAAGGCAGGAACTAAAGCAGAGACCCTGGAGGAACACTGCTTACTGGCTTGCTCCCCTTGGCTTGGAAACAGACTTTATTTTTAATTATTTGTTTAAAATGTCTTACATTCATGTATTTCTGTGTGCACACATGTGCCAAGGTGATTCTGTCCTTCCAGGGCTCCAGGGCTCTAACCTAGATTACCGAGCTTGGTGGCAAGTGGCTTTACCCCATGAGTCTTCTCTTCCTAGTCTCCTGTAACAGATTTTAGACTGTGATTTAAAGGTAAAGGGAATTTAAAATGTGACTTTCTACCTGGTACCATAGTCACCAAGTTTGGGCATGGCCTTGGGTCTGATTCTTAGTACTTTGAATAAGTAAATGTTTACTTAAGATAACTAAAATCCCTTCTTTATCTGAGACAGTGTTCTTTGTAGTCCATGCTGACTTCAAACTCGATAAAATGTAGCTGGCTTCAAACTCCTGATTCTTCTGATTTTACCTTCTGAGTGCTGGAATTACTATCCCGTACCTATAGTTGCTTTAAAATAATTAAACATTTTTATCCAGCAAACAGACCTGCAGTATCTAAGACAAGTACACATTTCAGATGTTAAACAAATTTATTTGATTTACAAATTTGTTTATGTCATTGGAAAGAGTTTGCTTATCAAGGTCACCAATTTGTCCATCCAGGCAGGCATAATTAAATAAAAAACAATAAAAATTCCATATATGAAGGTGTCATATTATGCAATATTGAGAAATAGTTAGCTAATCTTGTTGGATCTGCCTTGGATGAACCTTTATCAAAGCTCCCTTCCCCGGAAAATAATTGCATTAATTTTTGATAAAAAAAATTAGCAAAGCCAAAAAACTGAAGTTTAGGTTTGTTCAAGTCACTGAGCACTTAGACTGAAGTACTTAATCTGACAAAGCAGCTACCTTACATGCCTTTTAATCCCAGCACTCGGGAGGCAGAGGCAGGCGTATCTCTATGAGTTCAAGGCCAGTCTGGTCTACAAAGTTCCAGGACAGCTAGGGCTGTTACACAGACAAACTCTGTTTCGAAAAGCAAAAGAAAACAAAACAATAGTGGGGTTAAGCATGAATGAAGAAATGAAGTCATGCATTCTGTATTCTTCTGAAGTTACATATGTAGCAGTTTTCAAACAATAGCACTGACTTCTCTGACATACTTCCCTTTGTGGGAAGGGTTTGTTTCCTTTTGAATCTGAGCTCTGTGACTGCTTGAGCAATATATTATTGCACAGATGACACCACCATAGGGTGCTCTTTTTGTAAATCTGTGTGTGTGCCTGCCCAAGTGCATGTGCTCCTGCATGAATGCAGGCAGGCATGAAGGTGTTATGTGGAGATCAGAGGACAACCTCTGATGTCAGGCCTCACCTCCTTCCACCTTGTTTGAGACAGGGTCTCCTGTTGCCTTTGTACACCGTGATGGCTCCATCTCCCAGTTCAATGTAGGAGTGCTGGCATTATGAAATCAAGTTACCTTGCCAGGCTTTTCTGGGGTCTTGGGATCCGAACTCCGATCCTCATGCTTGTGTGTTCTCTTTCTCTCTCAACAGAATTTTACTGCACACCCCAGACTTTCCTTGAGATCAGGATGCTCGTGTTTATTCCCATATGTGCTGAGATTTCAGGTATGGGCTGCCACACCTGGCTTGGGTACTTTCTTAATACAGGTAAGCTAGCTGGTCCATGAGCACTTACAGATCTAAACTGTTACTCAAAGCAAGAGGCCAAAAAGGCTTTGGGGAATCTTTAAGCTGGGAAAACTCCAAATCTGCTTCTAGGCTTAGGCTTTAAGTAACTGGCAGCTTCCATTTCCTCTCTCTTGGGATGCTCTGCTCTTGGCACACATCCACCATGCTGTAAGGAAGCCCAAGCCACCCTGTGGAGCGGCCCACATGGAGGAGAAGCATCCAGCATGGTCCTGCCAGTTCTGTGTGTGTACCATCCTGAAAGTGCATCTCAATGGAGCTACCCTCACACACACAGCGCACATCAGGGTCAGGCCCCAGCCTAGATTCTTGAGCCAAATAAATGAGTAGTTTTAGACCACCAGCCTTAGGGTAGCTTAACTCAGGAGTAAGTAACAAACTATGACTTAGTCATAGCGGAGTGCGCAAATCTTAAATATACTTTTATATGTTTATAAAACCGTGTAATTGTTAATTAAGTTGGATAGAGAAGGCCTGCATCTCTCTAGAAGGGTCTCTGGACAAACAACTTCCTGAAATACTACCCAGGTACCTGGACTCTGAGTCTATGGCATAACTACTACTACTACTGCTACCATTATTATTATTATTTTGCAGTGACGTGGTCAAACTTAACAGAACAAAAAAACAGTCGCTACAGCATCCTTTGAGGAAGTAAATACAGGCTCTGATGTGTAGGCCAGAAGAAAGTTCAGTGGGAGCCAAGCAAACTTCAATCTGCAGCCACTGGCAGGAAAACGAGCTAATCTTAAATCTCCCGTCAGCAAAGTCGCCTCTTAAAAACCAGGCGCAAGAGCATGGGGGTGCTATCTTAATACCTGTGATTGTCAGCACTCTGAGGCCTGACTTGTCCCTACCCCAACCAACAGAGGCCAATAAAGGCTTTGGGGGATCTTTAAAGTGGGTGGAGAGAGGACCCACCCCCCTTCCCAAACTGCTTCACCAATTGCTTTACTTCAAACTGTGGGCTGATTCCCATTAATCACACTTGGCCCTAATTACCCCGGCGCAGCCATTCTTCCCCCCGGCCTGGAGCTGGAATTTTAAGGGGCTACTGACAAAGCAGGTCCGTGGGTCCGAACAATAGTGGTGGATTCAGGAAAAGGCTGGGCGAGGTGTCCATCTCCAGTCCTGTCCTTCCAGAGTCTGTAAGTTCCAGGCCTGCTGGTGATCTCCCCAGGTAGGAACCCGAGTTCCTCCGCTAAATAGATTTTCCTTTTGTTGTCACATTAATTTGCAACTCATTAATAGTGACAGAAGTGAGGTACTGCAACGATGTCATTTGCATATTCATGAGTGACTTATTATTAAACAAATAAGATTTTCCTATCTTCGCAGCACCCAAAGTAAGGCTGAACAGTACATTACACCGGCCCCATGCTTTATTCTCTCTTTAATATGTTAATAGATGCAGTTGATTTCTTTAAGTAAATACGCATCTATAAAACAACACGTACTTTATAAAAAAGAAATTTAAATAATAATCCATTAGCAAAGTTGGCAACAATTTAAGAGGAACAACCCATTAATACTAACGCGTGGGAATCAATTTGCAAATTTTTAACTGGGGTGGTGGGTTGCGGACGGTAGAAGGGGAGAACCTGCAGGTGTTTTGTGAGCTTAAAAAACATTTTAGTGAGTTTCACGAGACAAGGACTGGGATCCTTTACATCTTTCGGGTGCTGGCTCCCCGTAGGTCGAAACTTCACCTCCACATCGGCGTTTTGCCGGCGTCCTCTAGGGATCCGAGCCGTGGGCTGACATCTAGCAGTGGCTTTTCACCGGGCAGCACCCGGCTAAGCGGGGTGGGGGCGGGGCAAGGCCTGGCGTCCAGGCGCCGCCCCCACCCGGGCTGAGTCTGGGGCTTTCCCTTCCTGCCCTCTCTCCCCAGGCACCGGCTTCATCACAGCCGGTTCTTTCCAGCTGGGGTCAGGGTGGCCTCCCCCCGCGGTGTCGCGGAGCTCAGGGCCAACCGCACACCCTTATCTCAGCCGAGTCAGACACTCGCCGCGCGGAATCTGTTGACATTTACTATTGTTCGCAGGAGTCCGGAGCGCCGGGCGGGAGCGGGCGGGGCGAGGCGAGGGAGGGCGGCAAATGTGAGGCCTGCGCTCCACGTGTGTGTGCGCGCGCGCGTGCTCGCGAAGGGGGTGGGGAGGATCGTCTTGGAAAATAAAAGTGGCCGGCGGGCCCGGAAGCTTCCAAGCCCACGCCGGGAATTAAAGTGGTGGCGCGCGGGGGGGTTGTGGGGGTGGGTGCAGGAAGGAAGACAGGGCGGAGGGCCGTGGGCCCCGCGGGGGAGGGGTGGGGACGGCTCCAGCCGCACGGCCCCCAGTGACCCATAGGACACAAGTGCATTTGTGCCGAGCCGTGGTAGGGATTAAAGTACCATAAGGCCCGAGCGAGGGGGGCCAGGCGGGTAGAAAACAACCGGCGCTCACAAAGCGCGCATTGTTCCAGCCACCTCCATTATGCTGCGCTGCAGCCAAGAGCCTGTTTCGCAACTGCCCTCCCGGCGATCGGGCGCGCGCGCGTACACACACACACACACACACACACACACACACACGACACGAAGTCTCCCCGGTCGAGACAGGGTGTGGATGCGCTCCACCGGGACAGGGAAGGGCTGCCTGGGTGCCTGGGCTGGGCTGTTGAGTAATGAGGACTCGTCGGTATCTTGGGGAGCTCCGCTGAGCTTTTTATGGGTTTTTTTTGGTCCTAATCTCGGCACTTTTTCTGGCTCCTGCCCCGAGCGCACCCCGGAGCGAGGAGCTTTCCCTGGGGAGGAGGCGATGGCGGGGGTGTGAAGTGGAGAGGGCGCGCTCTCAGCCGCTGTCACCCGCGGATCGCAGCCCCGGGCGCACAGCGCTCGCCTGCTCTGCTGAAGACACGAGCGCAGGAGGAACGGGGACAGCATCCCTGCTTTCCAAGAAGAGGCTCCCTGAGCACCCACTCCAAGGCTTCCTGGCATTCTGGGACTTCCCCCTGCGGAGAGCGGGAGCTGTGGAATCCCGCACCCTGCCGCTTGGCCTGCCTGTGCGTGCGTGCCAACTCAGTCTCTTCCACACTAACCACGCAGGGCCCAGGCCCTGGCCTCCACCCTCTGTGGCATTCGGCGCCCTGCTTAGGCACACTGAGTGAGATTATAGCCTGGACAGCATCAGAGGGTTCCTCTCTCCTTTGGGTACAGAGCGGAGGGAGGACTAGAAGCCACCCCACTCCCAAGAACCCCTGTTGAGGGCAGGTGGGGATCGAAGGCGCTCGAGCTCCGCGAGCTAGAGAAGTCTGGTTTCCTTTACGTTTTACAAGCTATAAATAAACTTCCCCTTGGGCGGATGAGCGCTGCGTCCAAGGGCCGCTTCCCGCCGAATCCGGCGGGCAGTTTACGATCTGGGCCAAGAGCTGGTCCTAAAGCGGACTGAGCCCTGGGTGGGGCGCTGGCTGGGGGAGAGCTCAGAGGTCGTCCAGGAGTGGTCGAGTGATCCTCCTCTTCCCGCCGGGCTGAGGTGCCTCAGCTCTGAAGCCCAGGGGTGGAGTTGGTTGATTTATGAGCAGTCACCCCACCCCGCCCCTCCCGTTTCACTTGTTTCCCTCATCTTCTCTAGCTCAAACCGCTTTCCCAAAGCCTCACGCCTCAACTCTGCCCAGGGACGATTTGGCAACATCAGGCGGCTGGAGCACTGGCCCGGGCCCTAGCTGGGAAGGGGGTGCAAAGGGTGTGGATGAAGCCTTTGGTGTTTTTCAGCCCCCTGTACCTCCTCCCAGAGCAGGCGGCTAGCCACCCTAGCAGGACAAAGCTGGGTTGCCAAGGGTGGCCTTAGGCTGAGAGGCTGAGTTGAAGGGCTGGCCTCCGGAGTGGGAAAATCCCAAGCCTTTGGGGTAGATCCCTGACTTTCTCAAGGTCACCGGGCTGGGGACTGGAACCTTTGGCTCACATCAGAGCAGAAGCTGCTGCACCAGTTAACACCTTGCTGAAGGTCTCCAAATCGCCTCCTTTTTAATGGTGTTCCATTTCCCAAGGAAGTATAGAGACAACCATAAAAGACACTGCAAGGAAGCCACCGTGAGTCCTAACACTGTGTCTTTCATTGAGGGCGTGCTATATTTTACTCTGCTTTGGTGCCCACACTGCCAACGTGGGAGGCCAGGCCTCCAACATACACGTGTGGATGGTGTATTGATGTGGGCCTATGCAGGAAGTAAAAAAAAATGGAGGCCACTCAGGTAGTTGTTTGCTTCTTTCTAAGATTTTGGAGAAGCTAGAGGGGCAAGCACAAGTGAAGGCTGTCCAAGGCTTGGGGCAACCCTGCTCCTCCGCCTTCTGTTTGTTTAACTCTACCCAGCCTTCGCAGCTAGTGGCAGAGGGATTCCTGGTGGCGTTAATCTCAGGGCTGTACCCCAACCTCGGGTCTCTGGGGGCACCCCCTCCCTCTCTGCATTCTCAGAGCCAAAAGTCCCAGGGTACTGCTGCCCCCCACTCCACCTAAATGTGCCTGGGGAAAGTAGGGGGTCTCCAGAAGGGGTCCTTTGGCAAGGTCTCCATTGTTCCCCGGGGGTTGGGAAGCTGACTCACTCTGAGCACAGAGCGATGCGGAGTGTTTTCGGCAGCCTTTACCCGAGTGCTTTATTTAGACAGGCTCTATTTACAGTACACATGTTTTCGGCTCAGCTCGTTATTCTGGAGGCGGAATGGAAACTGGGCAGAGCTGTTCTCCCCCATGAGCGGCGCCTTTAGAAGGGGGTTGAGGATCCAGAGTGGTGAAGGATCCCACTCTCGATCTCCCTTGCTCCTCAATAAGACCATGTCTAAGAAAACTGAATGGAGCAGAAGAGGATGTTCGGAGACCCATGGTGGGCCCACCTTCCCCCAGTACCCTCGTACAAATGCATGAGGCCAGGAGGGAAGCGAGGCATCCCCATGACCATTTGACAACAATTCAGAGTGGGTAGGACCATAGAAGGTCACAGAGTCAACAATCAGTTTAGTGTGAAAAAAAATCTTAATTCCACCTTTGGACCTCCGGGGTTCCCCAGCCTTGATCTCTCTTGGTTCTGTTAGGAGTCTTGTGGCTGCTCCAGCTGGAGGGCCTCTGATTGCCAGCCTGCAGTCAAGACGGATTTTTGGCAGCCTCTCACTAAGTGGGGTGGTCCGGTTAGGGACTGCAGGAAATTGTCTGAGCTAGATTAAATATTTTACAAAACCTTTGGGGGGGCTATGGTTGACTTGAAGCTGGCAGTGTTAAACCAAACAAAAGTTAACGAGTTCTCTCTCCTGACTTTTAAGGTACAGTTCAGAGAAAGGGTGGGGGTAGTGCTCTTTAGAGGAAGCAAATTTAATGGCTTTTCCTCTTATTCTTCTCCACATCCTTCTCCCTGCTGTTTACAGAGTTTACTAGTCTCTGGGACCGTGTTGGTAGAAAGACCTCTCCAGAGGTCCCCTTCTGAGGGGCACAGCAGCTGACTAGGTATCAGGTGGCTGCTGAGTTCTGAACCTTAAGCTGTTAGCTTCTGGTTACTACTACCCCCGAGTTAACTACAGCCTGTCAGGAAAAGCACAGGTCCTCAAAGCTACTGGGTCACAAAGTATCATTGCAGATGCCAGAGACGGCTGTCCATATCCATCCCTCAAAGGCGAAGTGCCTAAGTTCTTGCTGCATTTCTGGGTTTTTTTTCTTTTAGCCCTTTCTTGAGTCTCTGGCTACAAAATCTGAACTGCTCCTGGGGTTTGCAGTATTTCCCTCCCTCAATCCTGCACCCTTTGGTTCTTGCCCTGAACTTGGGTTTACCCCCCCATTTCCATATATGCCCTGTTGTAGTGTGGGAGCTCTGCAAGGCACGAACTAAGCGGTGACCACTCAAGAGGGGGAGTCTTGACCTTTGCAGGACGGGAGAACGCAGATCACAGTCTGAAGCTCTGTAGGGAGACCCAGAGCTGCAAAGGAGCCACAGGCATTGCCACAGTCCCCCCCATCACGAAGAAAGCTTGTAAAAGGAAACCAGTTCTGGGAGGCTGGAGGCCAGGAGGCTAGGGAGCTTCTGTGCTGTGAGTGTGCCCTTAGAGAAAGCACAGGCCACTGGGAGCAAGAGGAACTGCTTTGGGAAGCTTAGGGCTGCCCTTAGAGCTGCTGGTGGAGCTAAGGGGTGGGAGGAAAGGCTGTAGTGGAAGACAGTTGCTGGAGGAAGAAGCTATAGTGAAGAGGACCTGGAGATGGTTCATCAGATGGGGCCAGGGGAGGGGAGGGTGGAGGGAGGAGGGGACCTCCAATTGTCAAAATACCTATGTATGGAGACTGGTTGGGTTTTAAACATTCATATCTGGGGTGGCATTTTCTTGAGGTAGGGTCCTTTCCAAAGAAAACAGCAAGCTCTTAGCTACTGAGTCCCGAGAACACCCCCACCCCACACACTGTTTTAATTGGAGTAAGGGGCTCCTGAAAATTGCTGCACAGGTTAGTCAGGTTTGGGGAAGAGGGACCACAGTAGACAAGATGGTGTCCCTTTGGGGCTGCAGTGGGGAAGGTGCAGCTAACCATTGTTCTGAGTCGGAATCCCTGCTTCTCCAGCTGGGTTACTTCTGCACATGTCCAATTTTGGTGTCTGAAAAAAAGGCAGCACAGAAACAAAACCATATGACAAGACTGGCTGTAAACCTTGAAGAATCAGGGGGGCTGGGGGAGGGGCGGCCTGGAAGTGGGAGGGTAAATTATGTGAGGGTGGGGGTGGGGTGAGGTAGCGTATAACTCCGAAGTTCGGGTTATTTTCTAAATCCCACCACCCGTGGTGATCATCCGATGCAGTTCCAATTCCCTCAATGGATTCCTCAGCCCCGTGCTCGAGGGAGTGTGGAATTACAGTCTGCAGGCAAGGCGCTGCCACAAGAGGCAAGGCGAAGCCTAGCCCGGGAGTGTAGAAGCTCAGGCCAGCAGCCCCCACCCCCACGCCCCAAAGCCTCTGGCGGCCTCTGCTGCTTGGTCCTCCTTGAGGTCCACAGCCAAGAGGTCGATTAACACTGTGCGTACGCTGCAGTCTGGGTTGGGGGTGGGAAGAAGGGGAAGTGTGGCGGAAAGGCTTCTCCCATCGAGCTAAGTGGAAACTGCTTACTTCTCGGCCCTGCCCCAACTTCCTGAGATCCAGCTTAGAGGCTACCCAGAAGGCCAAACATTTAGACTCGGTCTACAGTGACTGCCCCTCTTTTAAAAAGTCTGTTTTTCCCCTCCCCCATCTCCTTCCTGGTCCCCAACCCTGCTTCCTCCTGTGCAGGAAGGGGTCACTTGTCACTTGTGCGACTCTTTGGAGTCCAAGGGCCAGGAGCTTTGTTCTCCAGGGGCCTCCTCCCCTTAATTATCCCCATTCCTGTATATTATCTACCCCCTTTACCCGAATACAAACAACTGGGTTTTTAAATCTCATTAGCATAGGCTTAGGTCTGGGTGACCTCGAAGCCGCGTCCCCATAGGGCACACTCTACTACGCAGCAAGCTGTAGTTTTCACAATTTACACACACACACACCACACACACACACACACACACACACACACACACACACACA
>LOJH01024974.1:0-14775 GCA_001685095.1 Ellobius talpinus
CCTCTGGAAGAGCAGCCAGTGCTCTTAACCGCTGAGCCATCTCTCCAGCCCCCCAGAAAGAGAGTTTCTAAGGGAAGTTCTAATGCCCTTTAGAAACTCAAAGGGTAGACTGTTTACTGCACAGGCGGTGGCAGACTGGAAGTGGGCCTCAGTTCCAGGTGGACAGGCCACACCGATAGAATGGCGACAGCGATACCCACACTGTGGAAATTTTAAGTTAAAGGAGGGTCTTATCCCGTGAGTCCGAAATGCTGCAAGCTAGAAAGAAGCTGACCTAGGAAAGTCTGGGGGCAAAAGCCACCTGCCGTGCCTGGGCAGAAGCAAGAGAAGCTGGCTGCCGTGCCTGTGCAGAAGCAAGGGGTTTTCAAGTAACAGTCATGGCTCCAGGCCCAGCTCTGCCACTTACTGTGTGTGACCTTGACCAGGTCATCTGATCTCTTGCAGCCTTTGTGTGTGTGTGTATGTGTGTGTGATGTGTATATGTGGTATATGTGCTATGTATGTGTATGTGGTGTGTATATGGTATATGTATATGTCTCTGTGTGATGTGTGTATGTATAGTGTGTTTGTGCATGTATGTGTGTGGTGTATGGGTGTATATGGTTATGTATGGTATGTGTACGTGTGAAGAATGTGTAAATGTGTGTATATGTGGTGTGTGTATGTATTTGTGTGTAGTGTATATGGTATGATAGTGCGTGTATATATATGTGGTACGTGGCGTATATATGTCTGTGTGTGTGTGATGTGTGGTATGCTTGTGTATGTGGGTGTATGTTTTTGTGTCTGGTATGCAGTGTGTGTATGTGTGGTGTGTGTGCATGTGTTTGTATGTGTGTATGGTGTGTGTTTGTGTGCGGTGTGTGCAAAGTGTGCAATTTGTGTATGTGTATTTGTGTGGTGTGTGTGTATGTGTGTGTTTGTACTGTGTGTGTGTATGATGTGTATGGTGTGTGCATGTGTGTGTGTAGTCAGAGGTCAATGCCAACCCCTTCCTCAATTGCTTCTCATCATTCTTTAGAGACAGGGTCTCTCACTGAGCCTCAAATTCATCAATTCAGGTAGACTGTCTGGCCAGCGAGTCTCCATGGCCCTTCTGTCTCCACCTCCCCAGTGCTGGCATTACAGGAAGCTGCCATCACACTTGGCTCTTTAAACGGGTTCTGGGAATTTGAACTCAGGTCAGCACGAGTGCATGGCAAGCACTTCCCTTACTGAGCCTTTACCCAGCCCTGAAGCCTTTGGCTTATTCTCTTTAAAATGGAAACAAGCGTCGCATCTTCAGTCTGGGGCCCCTCTGAGGCTCCTAGGAAATGCTGCAGATGGGTATGCCAGTGGAGCTCCTGGCACACGTGAGCTTTGATGCAGGTCTCACTACTGACACCATCAACACTCCAGATCACTAGCAACGGTTCCCTCTCCAAGCTCTACGTCGTCTGCAGGATGGAGCCATGGGTCACCCTCCCTGGAGAGGAGCTTTCTCACCGGCCCCAAGAGGGACCTCAGTAGATGTCCACTCCCAGAAGGACACTGTCCTGGAGTTTGACCTCTTACAGGAGTTGCCAAGGAAAAGGTAGTTACTGGAGGCCAAGACTGGGTCCTCTGGGTGCTGGTCCATGGTTGGGGGCAGGGTGCCCAGGACCCCCAGGTTATTGTCAGGCACAAAAGAGCTAATAGATAATAGGATGATAGGGAAAGAGAGGGGCTTCTTGCCCGCCAATCCCTGAGCCTTGTCAGGGTATGTAGGATGACTGCCATCAGTGGATTTTCCTTTTAGAACCAGATGCTGTGTCTACAGGTGGGTCTATCTGCCTTCTGAATGCAGAAAACGCTATGCCGAATCCAGACGCTCAGGTAAGAAGAGTGCTATTCCCGTCTGCTGTGCCTTCAACCACATTGCTTTGCAAGATTTCGGGCTGTATGGCACCTGAGAATAGGACTGCCCCAAACCCCAAAGCCCTAGTATATGGTTCAGTGCTTGCTGTAGGATGTGGTCTTCCAAGTCAAACAGCCGCCAACTTCATCAGAACAAACAGCCTCGTCTGCTTGCGAGAGTCCATCAGCACTGCGCTTGGCCACTGACTCTCATAGGAGAGAGAGATGGGGAGAGTCACCGACCCCTCGCCTGAGATTCCAGCTGCCCCTTGCGGCTGTTGATATGCAGTTCTGCCCTGACGGTAGTCTGAAGGGTGGATGGGAGGTGCTAGAACGTACAGGCTAGAGGAGGGGGATAGAAGAGGGGATATGAATGTGCCATCTGTGTGGCTACGGGGAAGCCACCATCCATCCCTGGTGTAGACTTTCTAGTGAGCTGCTTTGGGGTCCTCTGCTCTCCTGGTTCCCCAGGGTGAACTCGATAGAGTCATGCTTTGGTTTGTCCTGGAGTCCTTATGAGGAAGGGTATACATTGCTGATGTCTCCTCACAGATGGAATTCTCACACCACCACCACACTGACTCCCAGAGGCCCCTTTGCTTTGTGGGACCCTCATGGCTGGGACTGTCTGCCACTGTCTAGTATTCTCCCCGAAACCAGCTGCAGAGTAGCCCTTCCCTTCCTGACACCACAAAGAATTTGGGCCTTAGCTGAGGGGTTGGAGTCTTCCTTGCTCTTGGGAACCAGACAGAAGCCAAGGAAATGGCATGCATAGGAAGATGCAAAATCTTGCAAAACCCACCTCTTGCCTGGACATTCTAAGTATGCCACCCTAGGAGCAGGAAGCCACCAGCCAGTCTCAGCCAGCACAGGCCATCAGCCGCGGAGACAGCTTCTCCCCTCCTCGGCATGCATTGAAGGGGCAATTTTGGAAGAAAAATGTGCCGATTTTTCTTCTCCTTTACCCTGTGTCTGGAAGTCAGCTGTGCCTCAGACGTTTGAAACACAACAGGCCTTTAATAAATGACACCGGTCAGAAGTCTCCAAAGGCAGCCCATTGGAACTCCATCTTGGAAAGAGTGGACTGTATCGATATGTTTTGATTGAGTTTGCTTCGTGTTGGGCCTCTGTGAGGGGAAGGGGGACACAGCGGGCAGTGACAAATGGGATTATTTTGACTAAAATAAGGCAACTTTGAGAGCTCTTATAAAATATTAATACCTCAGAAATCTCTGCTTCACCTTTAAGCCTAACCTGAAGTGAAATACCCGAATGCCTACCTACAGTTCCACGCGGCTTTGTGGCAGTATCAGTGATGGTGTGTGCTTTAGCGTCACACAGGGGGCCTCTCCGGGTCCTGAGGATGAAGTAAACACAGACAGAGGTGTGAGGTTGTAGCTGAAACACTGCAACAGTAAACTTCTTTATCCTTCTGTTCTCTCTCTGTGTGTGTGTGTGTGTGTGTGTGTNTCTCTCTCTGTGTGTGTGGGTGTGTGTGTGTGTGTGTGTGTGTGTGTGTGTGTGAAGGACAGAGGCCTATCGTAGCTGTCACTCCTCAGTAGTCATCCACCTTGTTTTTGAGACAGGGTCTCTCACTGACCAGGAACTGACCGATGTCCCCGATGATCTCACTGCCTCAGCCTCCCCAGCACTAGAACTAAAAGTGCACAGCCCCATGCTTACCTTTCTACAAGGGTCCTGGGGCTAGAACTCAGGTCCTCAGGCTTGCATGGCAAGCCCTCTAATGACTAAGCTATCTCTTCAGCCTGACTATTGTTTATAAATCTTCATTTTAGAGTTTTCAAACACCCCACAGAGCCTCCCTGGACCTAAGTGACCAGAACAATGTGCCTATGGCAGCAGAACTCAGTAAAGAGACTTCATTCATTTGTGAAACAGAGTAGAGTTGGTTCCTTTGGGGGTGTGAGCCCTGACTGAACATGCCTGGTCCCTGCCTGAAGTGTCTGCACTGTCGGGATGTGGCTTCTGGTTTTGCCGGGATAAATACCACTGTGAGTAGAAGTTCCCAAGGACGTCATTATTACATTGGTTAGCAACTCCAAAGCCCCAAACCCCCTCATTCCCCTTCCTCCAGCCCCACCTGCTCTCCCCAGACATTACTCCAAACTTCACCTGAACAAACAAGAATTCTTGGTTTCTCGGTGAGGTGATGTCTGGCTTTTCCAATGAAATCTCACAGGTAATTGCTACTCTGTGCCAGGAGCCCTAAAAGAGGGAACTGGGGGTACCCAATGTGTATCACCCAGAGGATGCCCCACTCTAGGTGGTAATTATGGAACTGGTCAGTAGGCCCCTCTGGGCACTTCTCTCTTCTTCCTCAGCATGCTGCATGTGCGTTGGTTTCCTTAACCTTCATGCATAGTTCAGAGGGTGAAAGCATTAGGAGGCCAAGGAAGTAACTTTCAGAGTAGGAGCTGTGGTGAGCTGTGCGGCTCCTCACACTTCGGAGCCATCCAAGGATAGCGTTCCAATTGTAATTAAAAGTGAGAAAGAAACATGTGTCACAAGTAGAACCCAAGAACCCAAGTCATTTAAAAGCAAGGATCCCACACGCAAAAAAAAAATCTTGGAGAAATCCCCTTTAAAAAAAACAAAGAGGCTTCACTTATTTTAGAAGCTAGAAAGCTGCTTAGTGGTTCATCAGACTCTGTTTGAGGGAGGGTGGGACTGTAAGATTATTTTGACAAGATGGAGTTTTGACTGAGGCTGGGGAACACTGAAAGCATTGCTTTCAGATGTAATTATGTGAAATTTCAATTATCACCCATCCTTTTTAAGTGTTTCGGTTTGGCAGGCAATTAATAGACGTGACAGCGGGTGGGGGTCTGCGAGGTGCGCCGTGTGATTCTTCTCAGGGCCGGCCCCCCTCACAGGAACTGGATGTCCTGGTTGCCCGGGGAATGACAGGATTGGGGAGTGGGATCAGTGTGACCCAGGAATCTTGACGTGCCACTACGTGCCCTGGGGGCCCCACCCCTCTTCAGCCTTGATAATTGTCTTTGGTGTGTCGGGTCCATTTAGACTCAGGCATTCTTTGACTGTTGGTTTGAGCTAGGGGAGCAAACCAGGCGCAGGAGCATTTCTGCCATGCCCTGATTTCTGGCTGAGCCCATGAATCTTGCCCCACTGAGGGTGCTAATGTCAAGAGGGGCTGTTTCTTCTACCCTGAGCCTCTTTAGCTGCCTGTACATACTGAGTGATCCAATGACCCAGGTTGTCAACCAGATGTCACCATCCCTGAAGTTCACTCAAGATGCCTCCACTAAGTGCTAAGGGAGGATGCAAATGGAGCATTGCAGCCATCAGCTGGCCTTGGGGGTCACTTCATGTCAGGTTAAGTAGCCTGATGCACTATTCGTGGCAGCCCCTTGTGATATATAGCATGCCTTTCTGGCACATGGGAAGTAGAGACCCAGAGGGCTCAAGGTCTTGTAACCTGCCCGGGGATCCCAGGATCATCGAGACAGAAGTGGATTGGGTCCAGCTCTGTTCTCAGCAGTCTTGCCTATGGGCTGGGTGATTGTGAGAGCTCCACAGTGACACCAGTGGCCTCCAATAACCCTGTGAGTCTCTAAAAGGCCTTCTTGTAGGAAACTTCTGATATCAACTATTTGTAGTCCAGCCCCAGCTTCTGTCTTTGGTACCTGCCCTCTTCTTCCTCTCTCTCCACCCTCCCGTCTTATCACCCAGTGCCCGTGCTCCAGCCACACTGAGATACTGTGTTTGTGTGTTCATGTGTGTTTATGTTCCCATGGAAGCCAGAGGTCAGTCTCAGGTGCCATTACCCAGAAACCGTCTGCCGTGTTTGCTTAGGCAGGGTCTCTCACTGGAACCTGGAATTTACCAAGTAGGTCAGACTGGCTGTCCAGGGGTCCCCAGGGATCTGCCTCCCAAGGGCCGGTATTGTGAATGCTCTCCACCACATCTGGGTGGTGGCAGTCAGACCCAGGTCCTTATGTTCCCACTGTGGACACTTTATCAACAGGGCCATCTCCTCAGCTTCCACGCTGAGCTTCTAACTCTTCTCGGTATGCAAAGCTTTTCATGTTGCCTACAGTTCTGTTCCCTCCTCTTCACATACACACAAAGAAACCGTCAATGCTTGAAGGCCTTTTCTGAAAGCTACAGCGCTCATTCAGAGACTGTGATCCCACCATGCACTCCCTGGGCACACTCACTGTGACTCCTGGTGGCTCCTCATTGATACCTGCTATGTTTCAGGTGCCGTTGGAGACACTGGGGACAAAACAGGAAACAGGAAAGTAAAGGAGAGAAACAGAAAGCAGGTACATCTGTAGAACGTTGGGAAGCAAGGAAAGGAGACAGAGAAGGGGCCTGGGGCTCATCCAGAGCCACGTCAGATGACAGAAGGAGGCATAGGACCAAACACAGAGTGAGCATCATGATGGTAGGGAGAGTATGCATGAAAACCTATGAAGCTGCAGCCTTCTTGTGTGTTTGAGGAAAGTGAGGAGTTCCACAGAGCCATAGCCTAGTAAGAGGAAGAATCAGAGGGTGGCACAATACAAGAACAGGACAAAGTCAGAGGGGCAACCGGACCAGAGCGTGCAAACTAGGTGGGAATGTAGTAGAGGGTGTGCCCAACAGCTCATGGCAATGTGACTCCTCTGGGTCTCTGTGTCTCTGTGTCTCTCTCCTCTGTTTGTCGTGCGTGCTGTCGTGTGTGCATGCGTGCGTGTGTGCGTGCGTGCGTGTGTGTGTGTGTGTGTGTGTGTGTGTGTGTGTACCAGATTATGATGTCAACTGTCTTCCTCAGTCACCCTCCAGCTTACTCCTAGGAGCTCACTGGCTCGGGTCCCCACGATCTGCCTTCCTCTGACTCTCTGGAACTGGGATGGCAGGTAGATGGCACCATGCTTAGCTTTTATGGAGGTGCTGGGGAGGCAAAACAAAGCTGGGCTTTTCTGTCCTGGTGGGATGGAGCCCTCCCACCCCCTCTGCCACAGAGTCTGAACCTCTACACCTGACTACCGTCAGCAGGGTCCGTGAGGCAGTTCTGTAGACCATGTGTGCAAGCAGAATCTGAAGATTTGTTTGAAAAGACGACCCTTGGTTGCCAGAGTAATTTCGGTTCAAGTTGGCACCTGAAACAAAGCGGCCTTTCAACTTCCCCGTGGCCTATAGGCAGCCGGGACTTTTTCAATGAGGTTGTGGGAAAGTTGCCAAGTCATTTGGGGCCTGTAAATTAGGCCTTGTTTAAAAATTTAGATAAAGCCCGACGTGAGAGAGAAACGCTTTCATAACGTTCACCGTGCATTACGCCGGCGACCCCTTTCAAGTTCAATGGAACCCTTCTCTGGACGCTTTGGAGACACGAAATGCCTCAAATGTCAAAAGATTTTTTTCATTTATTGTCCCAAGGAAAACGAGGGCATTTTATGTGGTTTAATGGCTCAGATGCACATGTCAATGGAATTCGCTCGGAGAATGCTGGGCCTGTTTCTGGATCTGTTTTCACAAACCTGCCTGCTTTCATTCCGTCTCTGCAACAACCCTGCAAGGGTGGGTCCTGTGGTCCCCGCGGGGAGATGAGGAATGTGGAGCCGAAAGCCACCCATGTCAGCTGCAGGCTTGCCACCAACACGTCGTGTGTCTGTTGCTAACCCGTGACAAACCCAGAAGCATTGTTTCATCTTAACCATGCATTCCTAAACAGGCCATGTATGACACCGCGGGTCACAGTGGTCCCCAGGAGAGACGCAGGGCTTCTGTTTATTAGTGTCTGACATGCTTTTGAAAAGATTCTTTTTTTTTGTGTGTGTGCACATGCGTACATGCCATAGTACATGTGTGGAGGCCAGAAGGTAACTTCAGGAGTGAGTTCTTCCCACTATGTGGGTCCAGGGAATTAAGCACAGGTTGTCAGGCTTGTTGGTAAGCCCCTCTGCCCACTGGAACTATCTTGCCAGCCCGACCTGACATCCTAAGAGGCCCTTCATTAATATCGCAACTGCTTCCTTGGGAAACTCAACTGTTTCTCTCATCTTCTGGTTGCGCATGTGTGGTTTTGTGTGTATGTGTGTGTGCATGCATGTGTGTGTGCGTGTGTCTGTGTGCACGCATGTGTGTGTGTACGTACATACATACGGAGGTCAGAGGATAGCTTTGGCTGTCATTCTTCATGTGCCTTCAATCTTTTGCTTGTGACGGGATCTCTCCTAGTCCTGGCGCTTTGCCCAGGAGGCTAAGGCTGGGCTGGCCAGCAAGCTCCAGGGATCATTAGGCTGCCCAGCAAGCTCCAGGGATCTCCTGGTCTCCACTCTCCTCTCCCCACGGCTGGGACTGTAGGCATGCTGCACCATACTTGCTCTTTCACGTAGGTTCTAGGGAGCAAACACAAGTCCTCACACTACCAAGGCAAGTGCTTTTCTGACTCAGCCCTCTCCGCTGCCCTCAGGATGTGACCTGTTGTAAGGAGCAGCAAACCTGGTCATACTGGCTGGAGCCACGACGGGTCCCCCAGGCCTTGTGCTCTTTTCACATCCACAGCTGCGGTTCTGGGGCAGGTGATGACCAAGCTTGGCTCATCTTTGTCCCCTCCTACTGACCCCACCTGGAGAAGTCTTCTCCTTTCAGGTTCAGAGATGGTTGTCTGCTGCCTCCAAGGGATCGTGTGTTCATCTTTCCCTGATCCCACCCACTAAGGAAGAACTGGACCTTTGATTGATCCTGGAGGGGAAAAAAGGTCCTGGATTCAGGTTTGGGCGGTTTGGGTGGCTTCCATGCCAAGCTCTGATCCAGGGGCTAGAGCAAGGATGCGTGATGGGACAGGAGGAGGAGGCAGGGGCGCATGCACTAAGTAGCCTCCTTATTCACACTTCGGTAAGCCACAAGCCCTGGACCCAGAGCTGATATGAAGCAATGGCCACTGGTATGGTTCTCAGGGGAACAAAAATGAGCTTCCCTAGTAAGTAGCAAATTAGCATTTGCTAATTCCCACGCTGTAAACATCCTTCTATGACTGATTGTAAGCCAGCTAGGGATGTGGCTCAGGGGCAGGGGACTGGCCTAGCATGCACAGGCCAGGGGCTCTATTCAAGTATAGGAAGTAAAGCAGTAGGTCACCAAGGCAATGCCACTAAACACAAGGTTGGGGACAGGAACATATACTTGGCTCTCAGACCAGTGTGCTACTGTGACACCTCCTCCAGAGGCTCACACATGTTATATAGAGGGAACTAGGACCCTAAAGTCAAATGCAGAAGGGGAAAAGGATAACAAGGGATATTAACATGAGGTATATCCCTGGGGTGCCCTCACAGGGCCCCCAGCCTGGACCTCCATGGTGCAACTTAAAGCCAGGGCCTAGTGGTATTTCTCCTCTGCAAAGGTTCAGATAATGGAGCAAATTTAACTACAACTATAAAGTATATTTTCAAACTATTATCCTCAGGCAAGACCTTTAACCTGTTTCAGTCTGCACAGCCATAAATGATTATCGTGATGAGATGTCCCTCCAATGGACCATTCTGAGGGATTGGGGGGACCATGACTGTGGCCTTTTTTTGTAAGTTTACAAAGGATGCTATGCAGTCCTAATGTAAGGCTGTCTGTTATTCTTCCTACTGTATCCCTCACCCTAAATGAACCATAATTCAGTAACATTGTATTGAAGAGAAACCACGGCTCCAAAGTCAGACAGGCCTGGGTTCAAACTCCAGCTCTTCTGTTTTCCACCTGTGTGGTCCTAAGAAACACACTAAAGCACTCTGAAACTTTGTTTCCACCCCAGTAGACTAGAATGTAATAATCCACACTGTCTTGGAAGGTTGTGGAAAATATCTCTATGGGTAGAAATAATTTAAGTCATTATCTTTTTAACCAAATCACATGATTATTGGGTCTTGGTTGGTTATGAACTCTGGACACCACAGAAATCCATTGTCTTTCTGATCATAGACGCTAATTTTAGTTCAGAAGTCTATCTTCCCTTTCCTTAGAATATGAAGCTCATGGCACATCTTCCTACCCAGCCCCCTTCCTACCCCGCATCCTGTGACTTAGGCTAACAGTATAGTTACTTCTGTTGACTTCTGTTATTAGTTCAGAGATGGGCCCATCATCCAATCAGAGCAAATCCAAGCACATCAATGGCAGCTACTAGGAAGTGTGCCCATCTGGGGACTAGAAGGACGGAGTAGCTGCATCCTTCTTAGCACCAGGAAGAGAGAGCTCAATGAATATAAATAACAGGTGATGGGGCTAGCGTAGACGTTGCTATTACATTTGTCCATCTAATCCACTGTATGTATGTGTGTGTATGCATGCATGTGTTGCATACATGTGTAGGTGCTGCACATGTGTGTATAGATATGCTTGCCTGTGCATGTGTGGGTGGAGACCAGAAGCTTGCATCAGTGTCTGTACCTGCCACTTTTCACCCTTTATTTTTGAGCCAAGCTCTCTCATTGAATCTGGAACTTACTGTTTTAGCTAGAGTGGCTGTCCCTGGGATCCTTCTGTCTCTGCCCCCGATAGCACCGGCTTGCAGGTGCACACTGCCACACCCGACTTTCCATGTGGATCCACTTTCCATGTGGATCCTAAGGATATGAACTCAGATTCTCACACTTGGGCAGCAAGCACTTTACCCACTGAGCCATCTCCCCAGTCCAGGTTGGGGATTTCCAGAAGGAACCCATTTGTCTGCACCTGAAGGATTAAAAAGCCCTACAGGTGACACTGGTGTCCTGCAGCCTTGTAGCCCTATGGCCTACAGTTTCAATCTCTCTATCTCTCTCTTCCCCTCTCTCTCTTTCCTTCCGCCTCCCTCCTTTCCCTATAGCCTACAGTCTCTCTCTCTCTCTCTCTCTCTCTCTCTCTCTCCCCTTCCCTCCCTCCCTCCTTTTCCTTCCTCCTCCCTCTTTTCCCTCCTCCCTTCTCCCTCCCTCTCTGGGTCCAATTCCCTCCTACCCCACAGTTCTTCCACCTAGGGAGGCTCATTCCCAAGCTTCCAGCTGGCACCGCGCTGCATGCTGATGACATGAAGATGTGTGGCTCCAGGTGGTGCATATCACAGCTTCTCACCTCACCCTATGTACCCGAGAGAGTGTGAGAGGGTGCGGAATCCACATCCTCCTCGCTGGCTGGATTCCCGNGGGGGGTGAAAACCCACAGACAGTTGCTTTCCTCCTAGACAAGAAGCTGGAGTACAAAGTGCAAGCCAGCTCAGAGGTGTGTGCCCCCAAAGGTCTGTGTTGTTCCTATGTATGTGTGTGTGTGCATCTGTACATATATGGACATGTGTTGTGGAGGCCAAAGGTCATTGTTGAACATCTCCCTAGATTGTTCTTCACCTTGTTTTTTTGATGCAGTATCTCTCATTGAACCTGGCCAAACTCACCAATTTGGCCAGGCCAGCAAACTCAAAGACCCTACCCACTCCCCCTATACTCCCACACCCCCTGCAGGCTCTGACTCCCTGGTGCTAGGATTGCAGATGTGTGCTGCCTTGCCTGGCTTTTGTTTGTATGATGTGTATGCATGTGTAGTGTGTGTTTGTTTGCCCGCTTGTGTGTGCATGTGGGCGCATGTACAATAACACAGGTGTGGAGCTCTGAGGACAGTCTCAGGTATTGGCCCTCCTCTTCCTCTTTGTTTCAGACTTGGTCTCTATTGTTCACTGCTACATATGATGGTCTAGCTAGTCTGCAAGCTTCCAGGGAGCCCCCATCTCCACCTTTCCTCTCCTCATAGGAGTGCTGGGGTTGCAGGTGTGCTACCAGCTCTACATGGGTTCGAACTCAGGTCAGGTATTTCAGCCACACTGAGCCATCTCTTCAGTCTCTGCACCTGATATTGGAACTCCAGCCTCAGAGACAGCGTGGGAGAGGTCTGAGGTTGGCCCTTAAGGTTACACTGCAGCTTCTGGTAAGCCCCTTGGATTTTAATAAACATTATTTTGATTGGCTGTAGACGTCTGGGGAAGACAAAAATGAGCATTTTCACAGTTCCCTGTCAAGCCCAAGGGTGATCGCCAAACTGTCAAGCTAAAATAAAGCAAGATGAAACACAGCTCGTGTGAGCATCTCTGTTGCTGTTTTAAGTTTTGCGGGGCCTTTCTGTGATTTGCATTTTTCTCTTCTCTCCCACATCACCCTCAGTAGGTGCTAGCTAAGCCTTCTGGGACAGGGTGGTGGGCACCAGTGGGTTCACAGGAGGATTCTTGAGAGAGTATTTACCCTGATAGTACCAGTCAAAATGAGTTAGAGTGCATTGAATATTTGTTTTTATTGGAAATCGAACTTGAGCAGAGCATCACGCACACATCCACTTTTAAGGGTGACTTTTTAGAGCATTACATGGGAATGCTTTGTTATACAGAAAACTCCGTGTGTGTGTGTGTGTGTGTGTGTGTGCGTGCGTGCGTGTGTGTACGTGTACAAGTGGAAGACAGAGGTTGACACTGGGTGTCTTCTATCTATCTCCACCTGACTTTTTGAGGCAGAGTCTCTTGCTGGCCCAGAGTTTCTCAGTTCATCTAGACCAGCTGGCCAACACGTCCCAGGGATCCTCCTGACTCCTCCTGCTCCATGTCAGAGTCGCGAGCAGGTTCAATCGGTCCTGGCTTTTTATGTGGATGCTGGGATTCTGGTCCTGATGTTTATGTAGCAAACCTTTTACCCACTGACCCATCTCCCCAGTCCTTTTTCTTGACTTTTTTTTTAATCCGCGTATCTGAATTCTTCTCATCTTCTGACCTACTCTGCCATCAGAGGCTATGAGGCCATGATGTCATCCTTCCCCTTCAGATGGACCTGTGCTGTTCTTGTTGAGGCAGGCAAGGGAAGCAGAAATTCATCTCCCTGCATCTCCCTGTAGAAGTTCCCTTGTGGGACTTCATCCTGTGGGTACCCATATATACCTACCTTTGACCACTTTTCTGGATCTGAGCCAGGTATGGATAACTGTGTCCTTCTCCAGAAATGGCCTGGAGAGACTAACACACATACATTTAACAATGTGAGGTCTGGTGACCGTCACATCCTTAGTGTCTACAGGAGGATTGGTTCTAGGCTCCACCACAGATACCAACACTTAAGGGTGCTCAAGTCCCTTATGGAAGATGGCAGTATCTACCTATGACCTCTGTGTAGCTAGTCTTTTTTTGTCAGACTGTTTTTGGGGACCACCAGCTCCCTAGTAATGACATGGAGACTTATTAATTATGAAAGCTTGGCCTTTAGCTTAGGCTTGTTCCAACTAGCTTTTAAAACATAAATTAACCTATTTCTACTAATCCACGACCTCTGCATGTCTTCCCAAATGCTTTCCATGATCACCTCTAAGTGGTTCATAGAGCCTTACACAAATGTGAGTGCCTTAGAAATGGCCCCTTAACTGTGCTGTTTAGTAAATGTGGACTAGGAAGCAAGCGTCACATCTGGGGTATAGCTCTGTAGAAGGGTACCTGCTTAGGTATGCCCCGGTCTCCAAGCTCTATCCTCAACACTAAAAGCAAAGGTCTACATGTTTGGTACAATCACAACTATCATAGATAGCATGTTCCATGAACTAGACTAGGCCAAGGATGCTAAAACAAGAAGTACTAGAGAAAGAGAGAGGATTTCTGATTCCTCAGGAAGCTCCAGAAGTGAGCATCTCACACCACTTTATTTTCCCTTTAACATAACTCATAGAGCAAGACTCATTCAAGGTTTTCTTTTTGGAAACTTCTGTAACTCGTTCCAAATACTTCTGATTTGAAGCTGGTGAAACTCAATGACACAGAACCCAGGCACAGAGCTGGGAGTCACAGGTTTGGATAGAATATGCCATTCGTTTCCCCTCTCCTTGCATTTCTTCTTCTTCTTGTGTCCAAGAGTTACGTGTGCATGTGTCAAGATAGCAGTGAGGACCAGATAGCCTAATACTACAAAACTGGTACACAGCACACCCTACTCCTCCATCTTGTATTGCCCCTTCCCTGTGAACCTTGATTATTCTCCAGGAGGCCCATCCAATGCCCTCAAGTCTACTGTAGTGATATTTCAGTTGTATGTTAACAAATAAAGCTGGCCTGAACATCAGAGAGTAAAACAGCCACATGCAGACCAGGCAGTGGTGGCACACACCTTTAATCCCAGTAGCCACACTAGCTTGCCATAGAAGCCAGGCGGTAGCACTGCACGCCTTTAATCCCCGCACTAGAGAGGAATATAAGCCGGGATGAGACAGGAACTCGTTCTCTTTCAGTCTGAGGATTTGTTAGAAGTTTGAACTCTCTAGTGGCTTGACAGCTTTCCTTTTCTGATCTTCAAGTTGAACCCCAATATCTGTCTCTGGTTTTCATTATTTGTGCTACAGTCTATTTTTTATCAGGCCTGTTTGGTAAAAATTGAATGATCACAAAGGACTGTGAGAAATGGGTGTGTCTGTCTGCTTGGGCAGGGAAGGTGACTGGAAGATGAGTCGCCTCTGGAAGGACAGGGGTGAGCATGCCCCTTGAATAGCCTTTATCCTTCCATTTCTTCCTCCTCGTTCCTCTCATCCAATGCAGGATTCTATGGACGCATCCTCCCACAGGTGCCCCAGCCTCTCGTACGCTGAAATCTGCAGTCTCTACTTCCCACCCCTCTATTGCTACACCAACAGTGTCTTCTACTGGACCAGGTCACATCTGGGTTTCTTTGGTGGCCCTGCCATCTTCCCAGGTCTTCTTTGGTTTACCCTTCTAGCATCATCTCATATATACCCTGAGCTGGAGTCACATTGATGGTGTCTTTGGTCTCACGGGACACTTTCCTGGCACTCTTTGGCCAGATGCTGTTGTAAGGAGGCCGCTTGTTGGTTCCCAGCTGCTCAGCCCCCAAATAATCACACAGAAACTGTATTATTTAAATCACTGCTTGGCCCATT
>LOJH01024975.1:0-18921 GCA_001685095.1 Ellobius talpinus
GGTGGGGATTATCTCTTAAAGGGATAGGACACCCAGGTGACAGGACAAATTATTACAACCAAGACTCTAGCCACTCTTACAAGGAAAACATTTAATTGAGGGGCCTTGCTTAGTTTCAGTGGTTCAGTCCACTATCTAATGGTAGGGAGCATGGTAATATGCAGGCAGACCTAGAGCTAGAAGAATAACAGAGTCCTACATCTTGCAGGCAACAGGAAGTTGACTGAGACACTGGGTGGTATCCTAAGCACAACAAACTGCAAAATCTATCCCCACAGTGACACACTTCTTCCAACAAGGCCATAGCCACTCCAAAAAAGCCATACCTCCTAATAATGACACTTCCTATGAGTATGGGGGGGGAATTATATTCAAACTCCACAGGCTTCATAGTCAAATAAGACAGGATTTCTATCTCAACTCAGAAATAATGCATTCCAGAGCAAATCATTGAGTCTCTTTGATCTCCCTTTTGCTTATCTGTAAAAGGAAAGCAATAGCATATCTTTCATTCTTTTAATGGAAATTTAGTGAAAATCCATGTCAAACATTTCATATTTGGCCCAATTCTTTTAAGTGTGAGCTTTAAACAGTGATCATTACTCTGGAGGAAGAGACAGAGAAAGAGAGAACAATTTCTAGTTCATTGGTAGTGCAAGACAAAACAGAAAATGCGGTCAGGGCTGAAAAGGAACTATTCCCTTGTAGAAATTCTTCCCAGCAAAGACAGCTATGCATTTGTTCATGAATGAACACATTCATGCTAGCTCTTACCTTCATGTTGTTGTGTTATCTTTACAAATTATATTTTGAAGGGATTTGCAGTACTTATGATGAGCATCTGTGCCATCACTTTAGTCTTCTGATTATAGTTTAGAAATCCCATATGATATTTTACATCGTGTGCTAAGACACATGATGCATCATTTAGCTTGAACTATCATAGTAGAATATACTGCTGAGATGGCATGAATAGCAGAATTGTGTTTCTTACAATTCGACATTAGAAAACAGCATGGTTGGTTTCCGGTGAGGGTCCTATTGCAGGCATACAGAAGGATATCGCAGAGTGTGCTTACGCAAAGTGATAACAGCCTCCTGTCTTCTCTTGTTAAAAAGACACTAAACCTACCATGGTAGCTCTGGCCTCGGAACCTCACCTGTGTGGTTGATATCAATTGCCAATTTGAAAGGCTCTAGAGCCACCTAGGGAAATAAAATCTGAGGTAGGAATGCCCACAGCAGATTGTCTAGATTGGGTTAAACTGGTGTGGCCAATCTTAGCTTTCCACTAACCCATTCCATGGTTTTGCGTTTTGGACTGATTAAAAAGAGAGAAGAAGCTGAACAGTATCTTACATCTCTATCTACTTCCTGACTATAGATATAAAGGGACCAACTACCCTACACTCCAACCACCATGACATCTCTGTCATGATGGACTATACCCCAGAACTGAGCCAAAAGAAATCTTTCTTTAATAAAGGTAATTTAGTTAGGTCACTTTATTACAAAAACAGGAAAATAATGAAGATATCATTTAAACTTAATTATTTCCAACCTTCCCATCCCCAGATATATTCACAAAGGGCTATATTTCAATATATGAATTTGTATTGGCAGTTTAATTTATAGAACTATAATAAAGAGACTCACCTATTCAACCACAGATGTAGTGCAACTGTAAATTTTAAGAGGACTTAATTTCATCCTTACTTTATAACTGAGAAAGCTGAGCACACAAGGGGTTCAATGGTTTCCCTAATGTCATTACAACACAAAAATGGAGAATTCCTGAAGTTCTTTGATAAGTTTCTTTAGTCTTCTCTCCATAT
Source organism: Ellobius talpinus (assembly GCA_001685095.1). Classification (NCBI taxonomy): domain Eukaryota; kingdom Metazoa; phylum Chordata; class Mammalia; order Rodentia; family Cricetidae; genus Ellobius; species Ellobius talpinus. The sequence goes on from LOJH01024975.1 coordinate 1,836, forward strand.
AAGTATCAGACAGAGTAACACTTCTGCACAAGCTGCTGAGAAGCCATAAATAGAGAGCTTAAAAAAAAGCAGAAGAGAGAAGTTTAAGAGCGGGAGAAAAGATGATTGAACATGAGTCTGCTAATGGCATATTGAAAACAGAATCTTGTCTGTAAGACAAAGCGGTCTGAAAAGAACAGCAGATGGCACGGAATTCTGTTCAAAGCAGTAGCATCCTGAACACCCTAGGAATTGGGATAGATACCCTTGGGTTGTTATACTGTGTCCCCAATAGGCTCTAATTTGAGCTTAAACATTTTCTCCCTAAGAAAATTCATAATAATTTGAAGCCTGGAGGTTTTGATTTACTAGAGGGCAAAGACAGAGTGGTGGTTAAGAAAACCTTTCAGATTGTAACTATTCGTATAGTAGAAGAAATTGGGTGAATGTGGGCCCGAGAGATCCTGTGGGTAAAACACCAATGGAAACCCAGCAGCCATCGTTCAGACTGTCGTACAAGCAGTTTCTGATGGACCTGTGCCTAAGTCTCACTGCAGTAAAAGTAATTGAATCCCCAAAGAGCAGTCCCATTCAAGTGACCACGAGACACTGAGTACGCAGGACATCAGCAGTACTGTGGTCAGCACCCATGACTGGAGCTCCATTGCTTGGCTTACACAGCAACACTCTGAAACAGGCATTGCAAATACAGAGCTTTCCAGAAAAAATGGAAGCACTCCATGCGGACTTGTGATTGAGCTTGTAATTCTCATGTTCAAATCTACAAAGAATACCCTCACTGAAGTCCTTGGCAACAGAAGGGGAAATAACTGAAGTCATGTAACAGAGTAAATGTGTTCCTCACAGAAAGAAGTAGAAATCTCCTCTTCTTGCTGGAGTTGTTTTCACTGTTGAATTGTATTGAAAAGGACAAATGTAGAAAAAAGCAAATGCAAGGGGCATGTCTCTGTTGTTAGAGTGATGGCCTAGCATGTACAAGGTCATGGGTTCAATTTCCAGCACTGCATTAACCAGGTGTGGTGGAACTTACCAACAAGATAAGCACTATGGAGGCAGAGGTCATCTTCTGTTACATAGCTGGTTCTGTGATACAGAAGACCCTGACTGACAGAAAGACAGACTAACAAAAGAGGAAAGAGAAGTAGGTTTTAGTGTGAAGAAGATGGAAAATGCTAATAGAAAGGATTTAGCTCTTGACAAAAATATATAATCCTGTGTTAACACTAGAGAAACTCCATAAACATTAGACAAAATCTAATCAATAGGCAATTAACTTCTACAAAGCTCATTGTTAAAGGATTTTGCAAACAGTTGTTCATATTTTCAAGGATGATGTTGCTAAGCAGATGAAAAGATGAGATCATTTTTCTATTATTTTTTCATTATAATTAGCATAGAATTGTGTTTATGGATATGTGTGATAATCAGATACCTGTATACAATGGGAAATGATCAAAATGGGATAATTAACATTTCTATCTGTTTAAGCATTTATTATTTCTTCCCATTGTGAGCTTTCAAACTGCTTTCTTCCAGCCATTTCTATAATACATTGTAAGTGATGTCTCAACCATCCTGTTGTTCTGTGGAACACTGGAACTTACATTATCGGTTTGTGATGTTAGTAAACTGCTTGAGACTGATCAAAAACTACTCATTCTTCACTATTTTTGAGGATTTTACCAAGAAAAGGTGCTTATTTTTTGATCATTTTGTTGAAAATCATGGGTACGTAAGCTTATATTTCATAGTTGCTAAGGCCTGTATGGTACATGATTTCTCCAACAGTATGGGTATTTTCTAGACTTCGTTTAGAAGTACCCATATGATTAGTGTTTTAATAGAATAATAGGGTTTGCTAATACTTCTGTTTTTACACAACACATTTCTTGAGAAGGTTCTATCTGGCTTCTGAGTAGTGTCATTCCATCAACACGCACACACACACACACACACACACACACACACACACACACACACAGGTTTTCAAGTAGAAATGGAAACTGTGTCCGGGAATCATTCCATCACTTGTTCCATTTGAAAGCCAGTAAAACAGGCCAGCATTGCTCATTTGCTTTCTTAGTTTTTATTTTCTTTTGCAACCTCATTTTTTTTTACTTTTAAAATTACATCTTAATTATGTGCGTGTACACAAATGTATACATAAATGTGGGTGTGTATACACATGCATATTTTCTGTATCAAGTGTGTGGAGGTGAGAGGAAAACTTGAGGAAGTCTTTCCTTCCACTGTATGAGTCCTGGTTCCCATGCTGGCAGTGAGTACCTGTGCCTGCCAAGGCATACTGCAGGTGTTACAACCTAGATATTACACAGTTGGACAGAAACAGAGAAATGCTTCTCTTGGATCATTACATTGTGAGGTTTTGTGTATTTTAGTCTTAATATTATCTTATTAAACAGAACAAAATTAAGAAAGACGCATCTATATGTTTTGCGCTTTCCTCACAAGCTCCGAATATATAATTTGTAATGGAAATAAAAAGAATTGAGAAGTAGCCCCTGCTGTAAACATGAATGTGCTCATAGATAATCATAATATTTTTATATGAAAAAAGGTAATTTCCAAACATCTCAAATGGGTAACATTAATTTATCTTGTCTGAATAATGCTGATTAAATACATAATAAGGTATGTATTATTGAATCTCAATATGGAAATATGTTCACAACATATGTAACATAACTAAATTATAAAACCACGTTGTAGTATTTTGTATCAAATAAAAAAACTTTCTCATATTGAAGTAAGATGTAGGGTACTGTGGGAGGGGGTATGATTTTATTCAGTGATGTAGCCATAAATATGTTATTTTTGCCACCCTAAATAATTTATCACCCATGCTCAAGCATAGGTCTTATTAACTCTCAGTGTGTGGCATTCCAGAAGGCAGGGGTGGGGGTCACGAGGAGTTGTTGAGAAACTTGGAGTGGGATAGAGAAGACAAGGGAGGGGAATAGGGGGTAAAAATGACTAAAGTCCATTTCATCAATGTATGAAATGTTCAGGCAACAGCAACATTGCCAGCACTTGTATCAGTAGATGATATGGTTATCTGTGACTTTGTTTTTATTCTTTAGCATTTGCTTTTCTATGGATACTACATACCGCTAGCTATTGATTAATGATAATGGGAGAGATTATTTTCATAATGAGAAAGTACTGCACAGGTCTCTATTTCTCTGGGTTTGGTTTAAGCTGTTGGCATGGAGAGTACTGGAACATGTTGTTGCTAGGATAATGGTCTTGAACTGGCAAGCCTCGTAGAAGCCGCTGGACACACCTTGAGCCTCGCTGTCCTCGAGATGGTAATGATGATGCAGGCGGTGTTGCATGGCCTGCGGGGACCATTTGCGGTGGCAGCAGTTGCAGGCCCAGGGCTTCCCCTGGCTACATTTTTGTGCTATGACATATGGTATTTTATTGGATTCTGTTCTTCTACTTTGATGTGTTCTTCAAAAATTTTTCTTGAATAACATGTTCGTAGGTCAGCCATCTCTCTGAACTTACTGTTTACCCTAATTACAATGTTATCATGAGTAATTTGTCTCAAATAGCAATTTTATAGTTTGCAATTATCTTCACATTTAATTGATTCTGTGGATAGTAGACATTTGAAGAAGTGAAAGGAATCAATCGGATATGACTTTTTTCTTTGGTCAAAAAGAAAAATTTGATATTAAGCTTTGAGTGAGCAAAAACTGTATTGCCTTGAAAGGACAAATATTTTTCCTGACAAAGTCTTACCAAATGATTGATGAAAATTTGTTTCAGTTCTCTGTGAAACTGAAAATTATATACATGATTTTCATGTTATTTTACATTTTATTTTTTCTCGTTTAATGTAATTTTTATTAAATTTTTAAAAGACTCATATCTAGGTCTTGACATACCACTCTTCTTAAATGATATAATTGTGTTCTCAAAAAATCTATGAGAGTAGCATTTTGAGAAAGGCAGTATAAATTTGTAACAGATTAATTGTATATTATATCTGAGTCATTCACTAATGCAAATGCTTGGCTTGGTGTGCAGTGACTCAATATATTTCAGTGCAGCAGCAGTCTGTATTATGCCCTTCAGTGGTTGAGAAAAGCTTTCAATTTAATGAGCTCATTGTATTTTTGAATATATGAGAAGGGTAAGCAAATGCAATTAGAAAACGATACCCACGAATTAATAGGTATATTTTATATGAACATTTAGAATCTAAAAGTCATTTTGAGTTTTCTAGTTGATCTACGGCAAAGATTTTAGGTGTGTCATCTGTGGTTTATATCATAGAGCAGAATCAAATGAAGGAGAGAATTTAAATTTTCGTAGTCCAAAGAAGAAATGAGTGAGTGGTTTGGTTTCATACTTTTGCTGGGGATACCTTTGGTACTGCACACATCCCTTTGAAGATTCCAGCTCATCTTTTGTATTTGTCTATCTACTTTTGCCTTTTGATAGACCTATCTTGGCCTTGGTGTCTGGTAAGAGGCTAGTACATCAGTAAGATAAAATATTAATTATGTGTGTCTTCTGACTACAACAAAAAAGCTGGCACAAGCAACTTAAGGCATGGAGGAAGGAAGGTTTGTTTTGCCTCACAATTGGAGGGTGTAATCCATCCTGGTGGGAGGTCACAGTGATGGGACTGTGGGACAGCTGGTCACTTTGTTTGCACAGGCAGGAAGCAGAGAGCCATGAATGCTGATCCTCAGCTCACATTCTCCAAATTATTCATCCAAACTCTCAGTCAAGAGAATGGGGCTGCCCACAGTTAAGATGTGTTTTTCAGCCTCAACCTAATGCAGAAATTTCCTCTCTGATATGCATGGATTTTAGTTTCACAATTCTAAATCCCATCAAGTTACCATTCAGTGCCTACTATCAGAGGCAGCAGCATGTGAAGGGCTATTTCAGTCAGTGTGGACTGTGAAACAAAACCAGGTAGGCAAGAACAAAATATTTCATCCTTGTGTTAATGAAATTTTCACGTTTTACAGTTTAAAGTAACGTTCTTTTTTGTGAAGAAAACATTGTGTTAATAGAAAACAAGTAGTTTTGTTTGGAGTATAACTTTTGGAAAAACAGAAAGATAAAAATTTTGCTTTGGGCTCCCATGTACAGTTTTATTTAATCTACTAGTAAACATAATCCTGGAGAAAGAAGATAGAAACTTAGGAAAGAGAGTTCCCCTCGACTTTCAGATTGGCCTGCAGTTGTGAGACATGCAGTGACTCATGGAGCACATCCCTGGATGGGGATAGTGATGGAAATAGTGATGGAGTGAGTGAGAGGAAGAGGTTTGGAGAGATTGGTTTAAATAGAGGGAAGAGATGATAGAGCAAAGAAGAGACTACTTCTCCAAAGTCCAGCACATTTCCAGCTCAGTTGTTTTTTTCCTTTATGTCAGTTCAGAAGTATCTGGAAAGACATAGGACACAGTCCAGTTCCCTGAAAGACCCTTGACCATTTTCATTCAAACTGCCCAGCCTATAGGGGAGAATGAGTGGAATTATGGCGCCAGCACCCTATTGAATATGGTTCATGACTGACAGGAAAGTTCTATTGTGGCTTCTGTACTCCTTTTGGACTCTGCTGCCTAGAGTTCTGCAGATGGCCTGTAATGGAGAATTTCTAAACTACCTTCCTAAATTTCAGATGTTCCATTATCTCCCTATGCTTCTTCAAGTATGTGTAGCCAATTTCTAATTAGAATAAATCTCTTTTTAATGTTCAATACTCCCTGCCAGCGGGTGGACAGCCCCTGGGTATCTCCTTAGCAGGAAGCAAACAGTTATTTTTCTTTATTGAGTGTGTGTGAGTGGTTTGCTCTTGAACTGCACTGAAATTCAGCATATCTATAATGTAAACATCCTTCAGAATACCAAAACTGCAAAAGTAAAAAATACATGAGTACCCCTCAGCACAAAAATACTTCAAGAAATATGATTGAAGTTGTACATAATTTTAACTGTTTTCGTATATTGAAGAGAGTAAGATAATATCCTGGGAATTCCTTTATTAAAATGCACCTGTATTTATTTTTGATTCCATCTTCCCTTTCTGTTTTTTTTCCAATGCTGTAACCACTTATCATTTTGAGATCAATTAAAGTATAAGCTCTTCTTAGTTCAGGTATAAGAATGTACAATTGATAGTAAGTCATGCAAAAAATTGACTATAAATTCATATCGTTATTGGATAAATGGGGAATCATATTTCAAAGAAAAATTAGCAAGCATAATTATTAAGGTGATACATGAGTTTCAGTCTTCAAATAAAATGCAACCAATTAGCAATTAGTTTTAGAACATTAAAGCATACTCTGATCTACCTTAACTTGACAAAAAAATTGGTAATCATGTATGTCCTGCAGCAGTCATTAAGATTTAGGTTTCACTTACCATCACTGATTATACCACAGGCTGGACCTAAATCAAGGTCTGTGCTAACTCATGTGAGTTATGCATCATGGACTTCTTAATATTTTTACAAATAAATTATAATGTTCAGAGATGATTTTTTTGCACTGTATAGAATGTCCATATCAGAATCCATGTCTATTGAGTACTGTGAGGTCTACTTTTTAGCCAATGGTGGTTCATCTTGCATGTTAATGGTCCATCCTATAGTTAGGAATTCTGACTTAGGAAATCAGGAAGGGAATCTTTGGGTCAGTAGTCACAGCATTAGATATCAAAGGAGAGCAACCAACTACAGAAATCATGATTCCAGATCTTTCTTTCTGGAAAAAATATTCTTCAGTGCAGAGTATCTCTTTAATCTTTAGTACATATCGTTTGGGTTTGAGCACTTACTCTTGTCCTTAAAAACCTTGAAGAACCCGGAAAGAGGCAGAAGGCAGATTTCTGATTATGCTGGCAAGGGTCTCTTTTGATGTAGATGTTATTTCATCAGTCAGTCAACATACAAACTTCTGATTTGTATGCTTTTATTGCCAACATATTTAAATACAACTTTATTTAATAGGAAAATCACAATAATATTTAAAATTTATTGTCAGTAATGTCTGTAAATTAATGGAAGAGAATTTTTTGAGGGGCAAAGAAGGAAAACAAGAAGCTGGAGGCAGGAAATGAAGGAAGGAGATGATTGCCAATGTCACTACTTGTTATCTGCTGTGCACATTTTTATTCACTGTGCTAATGACTTTGTAGAGCTGTGACCAAAACACTTGACAGAAGCAACGTAATGGTGGAAAATGTATTTATTTTGGCTCATAAATTAAAGGTGTCAGTCAATCATAGTAAGGAGGACATGGCAGAGCATAGTGGCTCAGTCATGGAGGTAAAGAAGCAAAGAGAGAGAAATGGAGGTAGGTTCTGAGAAAGATGTCGCCCCGAGAACATGTTCCAGTGATATTTTTCCTTTAGCTCCCAATGATGCCATTGTAGGATCAACCAACCAATTCACACAATCATAGCCCTCATGATCCAATCATTTATATAAACATTATTGCAGACACCTTAGAGCAGACTTCAACAAATTATTAGCTCTCATGTTTTGGTCCAATTAAGCTATAAGTTAATATTCACCGTCCCAAGCATCTGCTGAGCACCAGTGATATGCAGCCTTTATATACACATCACTCCTCATTTCTCCCATAAAGTAAAGTGTGTCTTCTTCATTTTGCTTCTTAAAAAAAATCCCAGCATTTAGCAAGTTTTAAAATGCTTTCTTACAAATCTAGTTTCTGTGTGAAAACAGGCTTCTCCTTCCACAATATTTATGATGCTGTCTTGGTAATTATAGGGTTTACCTATACTGAAGCTTCCAAAGACTAAATCACAGTTTACAAGGATGAAACGTGAGATATGTGCAGCGTGGCATAGAATGAGTCTCAGCAAATTTCAACGGGATTGAAGCCCATCCCTTCCTTTGAGGTGGAAATCCATCATCATTGTGGAGAGACACTGCTGCTAATTTCTTTGCCCTCTGCAAACAGCCATCTGTCTGAGATCTCCCTGAAGTGGCTGCCATCCAGGATGGCCATGTTGTTGCAGCGTTTGAGTGGTTAGAACGCTGTAATGTCTATGTTAATAGCTGGGAAATCGCAGCAGCAGCACCCAGGCCACTCCAATAGAACAATGTCAGCTGGGGTAAGTTCGGTTGAGCAAAAAAAGTCACGCTGACTATGTGATGAAGAAGCGGAACTGGTAGCAGCGACAGGCCCTGCAGTCAGCAGGTGCAGGTGTTAGGGGAAGGGCAGGCTGATCTGGAAAATGGGAAGAGCTAACTGCCAGCAGCTCCTCATGGCCATATTGTTCAGCATTTCTCCACTCCTTGTATATTCCCCATCATATGCAGAAGCTAAGGAAATATAGCACATTTGTAAAATCACAGAATATCAGTAGGTACAGGTGGATGCTAGTTTGGAGGAGAGAAAGTGGGAATGCATAGCAGGAACCCCTACAAACAACAGAGACATGGCCAGAACACTTTTCTCAAGGCTTCCTGAACTTAAGAAACCACTATGAGCTGAGCATTTAGACCATCAGTGAACCGCTATGTCCTACGCCACTCCTCATCCATAACAAAGTAAATGGTTTTTTTGTTGTTGTTGTTTTGTTTGTTTGGATTATGGGATTTGGGATGAATAAAAAACAAGAAGGATTTTACGGTTCTTGCCAATAAGGAATCTGTCAGTTAGTTTAGGAGATGTCTATCTAATGTCTATCAAGAGAGGATAAGCAAGAACTGAATGCAGTGAATTTTAACATGTGAAAGGAATGGCATGGGCAAGAAGGACTACAGAAGAAGTAAAGGGGGCTCATATTGAAAGAATGAACACGTAGCCAGGACTGCGACTTTTTAGGCTTCTTGTCTGTCTATAACCACTCAGAATACACTGCACAAATCCCCCTGAAAAACTGCCATTTAGTTCACAGGACAAGCATTGTGCTTGATCTTCCAAACATCCCCAAGAATATATGATCAATATGCCATCATTCTGTACACTGGAGTATTGTGGTGTCTTATATTAGAGCCTTGAGTAAGCTGAGGAAAAGGTTTACTGCAAACCAAAGCAGCTACAGAGTCTGTTTTTCATAATTACCAATGACTTCATGAGACTTTCTACCTATTCATTGATCATATCAAATTGTCACTGCACCGTCAATAATCTGCCATTGAGTAGTTGGTTCTGCATTGATATTTAGTATCTATGGCATCCTTTACTTCAAAATAAAATAAAAAATTCAGTTTAATCAACATTTAATTGTATGGGCTAAACAAATAAAAACTTGGTGTTGAACTGTAAATCATACCTATCATTTTTCACAAGCCCACACTGTTCTTTCTTTAGCTCTGTCACTAATTAAGTAGGGGAGAAATAATAATATCCATTTTTAGTATGTAGTTATTCTATACTAGAAATGCTTTTCCCATATCATTCAGTGTAAGTTTATTTTTCATTCTAAATACATGTAAAATTATACTAAATTGTCTAGGAATGAAACTAAAAACGTTTAAGTAATTTTTGGGAATTTCACGGATGAGTATGAAATTACACATATGTCATTTCAATCCTATTCTCTCCCTCCTCTGGTCAATTTCTTGTCCATCTGCTTTCTCTCAAATTTATGACCTCTTATTTATTTTCTTTTTATTTTTGAGATTATAAATTAATTCCATATTTTCTTTTTTCTGTTACCTTTCTCCAAACCCTTCCACTTAGCCCTCCTTGTTAGAGGTGCAGCATTAGCAGTGTGATCAAAAGCCACCACAAACACAAACTTGAATTTCCCAAATTAAGTCACTAAGGCTTAGAAAGGAAAAAAAATAACTATCACATAATCCTTGTGACAGAGATTACAAAAAAATAACATGAAATTGCAAACCAAGCTGAACAAGCATCAACAAAAATGGTAGAAAGTTGGAAGCTCAACTGAAGACAAATCTAGCATTTGGAAGCAGCACATGTTATCTGATAAGAGATTAAAATCAGTAACAATTATACCGTGAACTCCAAGGGAAAATAAATTATGAAATTAAAAACATGGAAAGGAAAGCCAAGTGCACACAAGTGTTAGTGGTATTTAGAGTATGTATTAGGAAGAATAAACATGATCAAGGTGCTGCAGAATTCCCTACCAACCACATCCCTAAAGTTAAAAAGACTTGTCAGCACTGGAAAACCGAGTGCTGTGCACCATTCTTAAGGGTATGTCTGGATTAGCTCTTCCAGGGAAAAGATAGTCAATGAAGAGATGCTTAATGTTTTGTAGATAACATCTTATTCTTTCCAGATATTGCAGGTTAGCCTCACTTGCAGCAGTCCTCCTGCCTCAGCTTCTTACTGTAGTGATTACATTTGTGATCCACAACATCTAGCTTAGCAAGGCATTCATGACAGCCTCATTACATTGGCCACATGACAGAACTTACAGCTATGTGAATTCTTACATTAGAAAATGAAGGCACAGGTTGAGTGTGGTAGTGCAGATAGTCTTAGTACAATGGGAGAAAGAGGCAGGAAGATCCCTAAGTTCAAAGACTGAATGTTCTACATAGAAACTTCTCGGTCTGCCAGGGACACACTGAGATCCTATTTCAAAAAAGAAAAGAAAACCAATGAATGACAACCACAGTAGCACCAATAAACAACCACAATAGATAACATTTATGTTTTTGAGTAATGTTTTGAATAACTTAGAAATGAAACACACCTGTATAATGAGGCCATTCAGAACCTTTTATAGAATTTTAAATTAGCAATATTTTCAAACAATAAATTTTTAGGGCTTTGATCCCAGAAAGCAAACCTTATATCCATTATTGTCCATTGAATGCATTTGATACTAATAAGTAATTTGGATGAATAAATGAATCAAAAAATAATGATGATGTTACTAGAAATCCTATATCTAAACTGATGTGTGTATGTGAATATATAAATACATATATGTATGAATGCACATATATACATATATACCAATGTGTGTATCAAAATACACATAAAGAATCTTAAATATAGTGAGTATAAAATCTCCAACCAGAATGAAGAATATAGCAAATGCACATATGCACAAAAACTTAAAGCTGCAATGCTACTCCTTATTTTACATGTATTACTCAGGACATATAGTGAGAGTGGTGATGGGGGAGGCAATCAGGAATAAAATGGAGGTCTGAGTAGGCTCAGTGGGTAAAAATCACTGATCTAACTAATCTGAGCATCCAAGCTCAATCTCCAGTGCCCGTGTAAAGGGCAGGAGTGGATGGCAGGGAGTGTTACGCATCTATAATCTGTAAGCATCTATCAGAGTGATTGGGGGCAAAGATGGAGAATCATTCATAAGCTTATCAGCATGCTATCCTGGATCACCCAGCACAGCAGCCAGAAAAGAGAGAGAGATCCCAATTCTCTATGTGAAAGGCAAAACCCAACTCCCGTCTCTGACCTCCATATATGTTCCTTAACACACATGCACAGTCTCTCTCTCTTTTTCACACACACACACACACACACACACTGAAACCATAAACAATTTTAAAAAGTTAAAAGAATAAAGGGGGAATCAAGTAAGGATTAATGGAGCCTGTGAACATGTCTCATGATCATGTGACTTGAGCTGCTAGTGATACCTAGCTTAACTCCTTGCACTTGAGCTCAAAGAAGTTAACAAACCTGCCCCATCACACAAATGGTTCAAGGAAAGGCAGAATTTGAACCACTGCTTCAAGATTTTCTCTTCCTTATCTTTTATCTTTTCATGCAGGCTTCTTTCTTTCACATTGAGTATTTGCAGAACACATATGCTGTATTCTTATTATGATTCACTTAAAATATTTATTAAGTGGAAATGATTGATTGTCCTAAATGTTCAATAAAATCATTGATATAAGTCAAATAAAGATTGGCTAAGCTTGGTCTGCTTTTACCTTAAAGATAATTTTAAAAGGAAAATTAAGCACTGGAAAGTAAGCCCACAAAAATAATTCTAAAATGTGTTCTTGATTTAAATTTCTTTGTTTTGTCATCCTGTCAAATCCCCTGTATATATTTCTTCTTCCTCTTTTGCCTTTCATATCTTGGACTCTCACGTGTCCTCTTCATGTAGAATCTCATCTTCTTTCTCATACTCTCTACATACAAAGTAATATGACTAACTACATACAAAGTAATATGACTAACTACATACAAAGTAATATGACTAACTACATACAAAGAAGTAGATATGCAAAGTAATATGACTAACTCTGTTTATCATTTTGAGCTCTGTAACTTTTTCCTTTAATTTTATCTCCAGGAAAGAAATGGTGAGTAGATATTGCTTAGCAGAAAGGTTACAAATACATATACAAGGCTGCAGTTCCTTTGGGATCAAGTTCATTTTGAAATTCTGATCTTTCAAGGTTTAGGGCAAGATTTGTTACTTAACAAATACATCAAAAGGAACTAGTGCAGAGAAAGTGGATTGCAGTTTCTACACAAGAAATGAATGTACACACTAGGGACAGGAGCATCCTTCTGGGTCACGTTTTGTCTGCAGATTGAGTTAAGTCTTCCTATCCAACTGGATCTTTAAAGTTTTTACAGTGCTTTGGATCCTGGAAATAAAATGAAGGAATGTTTTTATGTACATTGAAACTTAAGAATCATATTCATGCACTGACTTGCATCTCACTTATAGATCACTAGAGATAGCCATTTTCAGAAACAGACTTTCATGGAACTGGATAAATCATGAACTCTCTCATTCAAACTTTTTTTACTAGTATCTTTATGTAACTTATGCTATCCTATGAAAAGGAAATAGAGTTGGTAAATTATCTAAAAGACGTTAGGCAGGAGTTCAGATTGAAATTTGGCGTAAGGCTTCAAATGTTATGCTTTTTTAAATTTAAGTTTATTTCATTGAATATGTCTTAATCATATTCTTTCCCCTTTCTTAATACTTTCAAAGTCCAGTCACTTCCCTACCTACCCACATTCTTGTTCTTCCGCTCTCAAAAGAAAAAGGACAAAAACACAAAAGGTAAGATTAAAACACACAATACTCAATAAACCAAAAAAACTAAATAAAACAAAAAATGTACATTAAAAAGTAGACAAAACAAGCAAACAAAATGGAGTCCATTTTGTGTTGGACAACTACTTCTGGGCAAGGATTTTGCCATGGAGTCGGGTTTACATGCCCAATGGCATTCTTCACAGCCAATTGGCTTTCTCTACTCAACACATCTCAATTGCAAATAGCTTTTGTAGTTGGGGACAGGTGTCTTGAATAGTTTTCAATTGCTGTGACAAAACAAACAACAGACAAAACAAAGTAAAGCATGTAGTTTGAAGATCGTGGTTCCAGAGAGGCAGGGAGCAAAGCATCAGGCAGGCAGGCATGGTGCTGAGCAGCAGCTGAGAGCTTATGTCCTTATCTGCAAATAGGCTGCAGAAAGCAAAAGAAAACTGGGAATTGTCTGGGCTTTTGAAACCTCAAGAAATTAACCTCTGGTAAAGATATTGATCTTTTCCTGAATCACAAGACAAGAAGTAACTCAAGTTACTTTGCAGAATACAATTAATCAATAGATTACCAACTTTAAGTTTTTGAGAAGTGAGGGGGAATTTAATTTGGTTAAAAATAGTAATGACAAACCCTTACGAGCATCTTAAATGCTTCTGTCTGTATCACACATTCTTGTTCCTCAGACATTCTCTCCCTAGAAGGCCACAGTGAAGTTGCATCACTAAGTCTAAGCACAGACTAAGGACTTAGACTAAAGTCTAAGCACAGACTAAGGAAAGGCTCCCATGTAGACCCTTGACACTCCTTTGGCTTGCTATACCCAACACTGCTAGTCAAGTTTTTGACCCCCTAGAAAGAAATTTAAAGTATCAGTTTTGTGAGGGATCTAAGCAATTTTTAGATCAAGAGGCATAGCATACTAGGTGGGAGCTTTGTTGCATATATGACTTATCTTAAATAGAATTCCGTACTTGGAAAAAATCCCTTGAGCGTCCCACCAACTTTCAGTCTCTGTGTAAAGCCCAGGTCCAGCAGACAACCTGAGGTGAGTGTTCCTGTCAAAACTTCAACAAACAAGGAGTCTGAAAATGGAAATCAAATTTTGGTAGACAGTTTAGAAACTATGCAAAACAGAAAATGCATTGGTGATATATTCAGAGTTATAAGAAAATGTGATGCTTCCAAAACAAAACCAAAATTATAAGAACTATTAAAAAGTCAGATGGTGGTGGCACACGCCCTTAATCCCAGCACTTGGGAGGCAGAGGCAGGCAGATCTCTGTGAGTTCAAGGTCAGCCTGGTTGGTCTACAAGAGCTACTGCCAGGACAGGCTCCAAAGCTACAGAGAAACCTGTCTCAAAAACAACAACAAACAAACAAACAAAACAAACAAACAAAAAACAACAAAAAAACTATTGAAGAAATGCGGCCCCTGGATACAAGCTAAAAAATCAGCAAATGAATTTTAGTATGTTTCAAATATATAGCTGAAGAAATATATTCAGAGAAAGTAGAATAATCATCAGAATCACACAACCACAAATTTGAAAGAAAAAAGGGGGAAGGATATTTTAGAACACAAGTATTCAGCTGAAAACAAGTACGCAGTTCCTGAGGATGGAGGAAGGACTTCTACAGACTGGGTCATTACACTTTAAATTCTGAAGAAAATTATCACCTGTTGCAAAATCAGAATTACCATGGATTTTTAAGTGATTAAGCATCATCAGAAATTTTAAAAGTAGTTCAAAATTTAAAATATTCTAAAATGTTGATTTACAAGCTAGCATTTTATAAGTAAATATCATACTATAATAAAACATTTTTAAAATGTTGCGTGGACAAGCATTTAGTTTCAAGTAGGCCGCCTTCTATTCAAACAAACAGTGAGTCATGGATTGCAAGTCTAGGATTCAGTAAAAGAGACTCCAGAAGTAGAAAGAGACTGGGCTTAGGAACACGACTGGTGATGCGGAACAGTTCAGGTTGTAGAATGTTTGCTACCCAAGTATGAGGACCTGAGTTTGAGTCCCCATCATCCGCATGAAATAAGCATTAGTCTATGGATATAATTCCCAATGTCTGCATTCCCTGTCTTGCCCCTCCCCCAACTTCCCTTCTCCTCTGCACTGGATCCTCCCATTACAGCTCCTCCTCTATCCATTCATAACTATCTCCTTTATTTGTTTTTTCTAGATCTATTTGTCCCTCCTAGTCCTTATTCTCTCTTTGCCTAACCTCTGTGGTTCTTTGGATTGTAGCTTGGTTATCACTGACTTCAGAAATAATATTCACATATAAGTGAATATTTATTATATTTGTCTTTTGGGATCTGTGTTACCTCATTCAGGTTTAATTTTTCTAGTTCTATCCATTTCCCTGTGAGTTTCATAATTTAGTGTTTTTTAACAGCTGAGTAATATTCCATGGCTTAAATCCACCATATTTTCTTTACCGGTTCATCTTTAAAGGGCATCTAGTTTCTTTCACATTCAGGCTGCTATGAATAGAGCAACAGTGAACATGGTTGAGCAAGTGCTCTGTGGTAGAATGAAGCATCCTGTGTGTATAGGGCTAAGAGTGGTATAGCTGGATCTTCACGTAGATTGATTTCTGGGTTCTTGAGGAACTGCTACACAGATTTTCATAGTGTGGTACGAGTTTGCACTCTTCCTAGCAATACATGAATGTTACCCTTATTCTACACTGTCGAAAGCATGAGCTGTCATTTGTTTTATTGATCTTAGCCATTCCGATGTGTGTAAGATAAAATCTCAAAGTAGTTATGATTTACATTCCCTGATAACTAAGGATATTGAATATGGCTTTTATGTATTTCTCAGTCATTTGAGTATCACCCTTTGAGAGTTCTCTCTGTAGATCTATACTCCATTTTTTAATACTTATATGTTTTCTTGATATTCAGTTTCTTGAGTTCTTTATATATTTGAATATTATCCATCTATTGAATGTATAGTTACCAGATTTTTTTCCCATTCTAGGAGCTGACACTTTGTCTAAATAATAGTGTTCTTTGTCATTAAGAAGGTTTTCATTTTTATGAGGCCCCGTTTATTAATCGTTGTTATTAGTGACTGTGCTAACCATGTTCTGTGTGAAAAGTCTCTTCCTGTGCCATTGAATTCAAAGATCTTCCCCACTTACTCTCCTGTCAGCTTCAGCTCATCTGACTTTATGTTGAGGTCTTTAATCCATTTGGAGTTGAGTTTTGGGCAGAGCATAAATTTGGATCTACTTGAATTTTTCTACATGCACTTGTCCATTTTGACCAGCAACATTGGTTGAGGATGCTTTTTTCCTGTGTGCATTTTTGCCTTCCTTAGTAAGAATAGGGAGTTCATAGGATATGCATTTATATTAGGTGCTTCAGTGTGAGCCCATAGATCAGCATGTCTGTTTTGTGCCAAGGAAGTGGTGTTTTTAGTCCTCCTGTGATGTAATACAGTCAGAGGTGGAGGCTGGGGAAACTTCAGCAGTTCTTTTACCATCCAGGATTGTTTCAGGCATCCATATGTTTTTCATGTTTTCATATGAAGCTGAAAATTGTCCTTCAAGATCTGTAAAGAATTGTGTTGCAAATTTGATGGGGATTGAATCTGTAGCTTGCTTTTGATAAAGTTGGCCATTTTTGCTATGTTGATTCTATGGATCCATGATCATAGGAGATCTTTCTGTCTTCTGATACCATCTTCATTTTCTTTCTTCGTTATGTTAAGTTTCCTACCATGAAAGTCTTTTACTTGCTTGGGTAGAGTTACCCTAATATATTTATATGATTTGAGGTTTTTGTGAAAGATGTTATTTCTATTAATTTCTCAGCTCATTTGTCATTTGTGTAAATAAAGGCTACTAATTTTCGTGAGTTAATTTTGTATCCAGCTACTTTACTATGTGTTTATTATCTAAAGGAGTTTCTGAACGGAATTTTTTTATTTATTTATTTTTCTTAAAGAACTTCTTTTAATTGAAAATGTCTATAGTAATTTTGAATAGCTTAGACTACTGTCCCTTTTTCCATTTTCTTTATTATTATTAAAAATTTCCACCTCCTCCCCTCTTCCCA
>LOJH01024976.1:0-17236 GCA_001685095.1 Ellobius talpinus
GTGAACCCAAAGAAAAACACGTAGTTATCCTCCTGGATATCAGAAGTAGACAAGTCTCTTTCTTAATAGACTATTAGAAAAACCCTGAAAATATGAATGTACTACTTTCTTGATTTTGTTTAGCTTTTTGAGACAGTGTCTCCTTGTAGTTTTGGAGTCTATCCTGGAACTAGCTATTGTAGACCAGACTGGCCTCAAACTCACAGAGATCTGCCCACCTCTGCCTTCCGAGTGCTAGCATTAAAGGTGTGTACCCCTACTGCCCAGCCAGAATTTGTACTTCTTTAATTAAACTCTCTCCTAGTTTACCTCTTTTCTGCTTATCCTTTAAGGATTTTGTCCATGTCTAAATTATGAGCTTTAAGATTTTGCTCTGAGCCTTTCTCACAGAGTATCTTTTCTCTCTCTCTAGATAATCCAATCTGCTCCAATTGCATCATTTATCATCTATGTGCTAATGATGCCAAAACTTTATCTCCAACTTACTTTATCTTCTTGAAGTTCACATCACATTTCTGTGTGTAAATGCATTTTGGACATGAGATGGCTGCTACACACACACACACACACACACACACACACACACGCACACACCTCATAATGTAGTAAGAAATAGAATCAAAGAACTATACTACTATGTATGGGTGCATGTATCTACACATCTTAAAATTGCTTTATTTTAAGGAATTTGCTTGCAAGATTATACAGCTTAAAAAATCCAAGGTCTGTAGGATGAGCCAGTATATCAAACCTTAAAGAATAGTAGATTGTGATGTTCAAGTCAAAGGGTGAATGTTCTAAAGGCTCTTAGTGTCGGTTGAATGCTAGCTTCTACTGAATTTCCTCATTTTTCAGAGATCTGTTCCAGTCTTTAGTTGGATTAGACACACTCTAATTATGGAGGGCAGGGTCATTTCCTCAAAGTCCATTAATAAAAATTTTATTATCATCTAAAATATTACCAGAAAAATAGCCAGAAAAATATTACCAGATATCTGTACATTGTACTCCAGCCAATCCAACATATGAAATCAACCATCACTATTATTTAATGGCATACTTAATATAAAGAACATGAGGTACAAAGAAACAATTATCCCAAGGTCATGTGTAGTTAATGGTGTTTCCAGAATGAAAACTTAGCATTTTGGCTCTGGAATCCATTCTCTTTACCACTATATTACCATGAACTTGTCATCTCCAAGCCTGAACCCCATATAATTATAGACCTTATGCTGTGTTCAGTGTGTCACTGAGGCAAATGACTTGATTATATTGCCCAAATGGCTTACTTGAAAGTTTCCCATAACCCTTTTCTTCACTCTACATATCATGTTATGAAGTCATTTGCATTCATACAACAGACAATAAACATTTGTTGGGTGAGTGCATCCCATTATTATTTCTTACATATTCAACATATACTTTTTAAATTTTTAAAATTTGGCTCAAATACACTATACTCAAGAGGAAGTCCTTGATGATATATTTTATCATTAAAATATAAAGAAAATACTTATTGCCTCTTAATATTTATGAACACACTCTGTATGTTTTGGTAGTCAGTACTTAAGTCATCAGTCAATACATTGCCACATGGAACTGGTGATCCAGTAGATCAATCAGGAAGATATTGAGTTTCGTCCAGATGGATGAGCAAAATACACTCTATTCACACCATCAGTGTTATTCAAGAATACCTAAGTGGTAAGTTTCATGAACCATGGAAATGGAAGTCTTCACACAGAAATCATGGTTTCAGCTATTCAATAATAGGAGGAAAAGAAGACTAGAATTGTATTAACTACCTTTCATGCTAATGTCACAAAATGTATAATAGGAGACAGCAAAAGGAGGAAAGATTTCTTTAGACTAAGGTCTCAGTGTGCAGCAATCTACCACAGTGTTGAAGGTACAATAGAAAGGCTCCTTTGATGGAAACAGGAGTGGGAAGCAACATCTATTTACAACGTGGTGAACCAGAAAGCAGAGTGAAAGGCCAAATTATGGGTGAGCATAACACTAAAAGGCCTGCACCTAGTTGCCTCTTTCTTCCATCTAAGCCTCAGCCTCCATAACTTTCAAAATCATTCCCCAGTAGGGACTGAGACTTCAATATGAGGTTCATTTCTGATTCAAAGCCTAGTAGGACTCCACATTGCAAAAGACAAAATAGAAGCTGATAATGATAGAGGGGGTCCAAGGATTGGTCGTGAGAGCACAATTGTTAATCATTGAAGAGTAGAGCAGGAGTAACTATAGGAGGCCAGCCTCTTGGGGAAGATTTAGTCTAATTTTCCAAGCATATAACTATGTTCTACTCATGTATAACCATGCACATCCTGTTCCTCAGTGAGCCCAAAAGGAAGAATCAACCTAGTCACAGTGGAGTAGGCAACCATGAACCAAGCATACCATTAGAGGTGCTGGGAGGTACTGATAACAAACAGTTTTGCAAAGTATGGCCCAAATGTTAGTGCTGACTAGAAGGACAGCGGAAGTCCTTTCCTCTTAACTTTTCAATTGCCTTTTCCTACCATCAATGCCCAGCTGACAGTATGCCCTGTGGGTCCAGAAGATGGTGTGTGGGTACAGTACACTAGGCTTTGACTTCTTTCTACCTGTCCTTCCATTAGGATCCACTTCTATCCCATCCATGGCCACACTAAAACATTGTAGGTAAGAGCAAGTAAATTGCAAACTGCCTAGGACTAAATCCTGCCTGTATCACATACTTGCCAGCAGAATGTGGGTAAGTTATACAGGTTTCTCTGACTCATAATCTTTGATTATAAAAGTATAAAAGTAAGAGCATCTATGCATCGCTAATATGGTTAAAATTAATAAACAAACACACATGGTGTCTTAGAAGAGTGCTTAAAACATAGTAGACCCTGTTGTGGAGTTGGCTATTATATTTCAATGTCGGATACACACCCACACACCTAAATAACTCTCTGAAGCTCTCTGTCACAGCACCAGTCACAGCATGTAATTTGTACTTTATTTGTATAGACTTCCATTAATTCTAAGGTCCTTGAAGACACGCATTATATTCTCCGTAGTCTTGAATAATGTAGCAAGGTTTCCAGGACTGGCTGTATGTGAAGTACTTGTGGGTAAATCAATTAATTCACAGGAGGCATACAATACCACTGTCCTTGTGTCTCTCAATATACAAAGGAATATATTATAGTGTCAAGATTTTCTAAAACCTTGAGAAACAAATGAAGAAATACAAAAGTGATTCTCAAGCTCTTGGGCCCATGCCACCAAGAGCAAAAGACAATCCTTTGAAATGGAAGCCTCAAGTTGTGTCTGCTTTGTTTAAAATTTTCAATATATTACAGTAATTAAACTCCTTCATGACCTCATTGAAATCCTGTAAGCCTTAATTAATGCTGGTAGAGAAGTTAAGGAATCGTTATTATCACTAATGCCATCTGAAATGACTGCAAGCCATTTGCCGCACCTGAACTTGCTGATTAAATCATAGCTAGGACCATGCAGAAACACAAGCAAAACTCATCCCTTCGGTGTAGTAGTTCATTATTATTTTTAAAGTTGTAGACATAACACATGCACAGCTTTTCAATGCATCTCTTTATCAGGGAGGTATTTGAAAAGATGACAGAGGGCATTGACCAACATGACGGGGGATCACTGGCCTCAGCTGTCCTCCTTTAAGTTTGTTCTTAACAAATGTCTCACCATGAATTTTGTAGTCAGACAGGGGCTGGGAAAATAGCTGGATAATTTAACTTCCTTGCAACTTTGTTTCTCATGCCTTGCCTGTATGTATACTATTGTATAGATTCTGTGGGGAGTAAGGGCTAGGTATGTCAATGCAAGACTAAACATGTGTTTAATGTGAATATAAATATATGTATATATAGTTTTAGTGTATGCATGACTTTACAAAAATTTATATGAAACAGTTAAATTATAATATTACTATCATTTAAGATTGATCGCTTCCATCTTTTGAGTTGCCGTCATTCCATCATCCTGAACAACGTATTCCCCAAGAGTTCTGAGTAACTGGATTTCACTGTGTTGTCTCCTTGACTAACAATTCTGATTTTGAAAGGCTCTCAATCATAAAGTCAGACCAAAACTTTTGTCTAAAATATTGTGTTTATCTATGCTTTGTAACAAACCCTCTCAAATTTTAGTAGCATAGAGCATCCATTTTATTTTTTGCATACTTTTTCTGTTTTAATTTTTGCAAACCAACCACAGTTTCTCCTCCCTCCCCTACTCCTGCTCCTCCTCAACTCCCCCAAACCAACATCCATCACTCCATCCACTCCTTAGAAAGGATGAGTCAGCAAGGCCTGGCATATTCAGTTGAGGCAGGAACAAGACCCTCCTCCCCCGTCTCAAAGAAGACCATATAGAATGGGCTTCAAAAAGCTAGCTCATGCACCAGGGATAGATGCTGGTTCCACTGCCAGGGGTCCTACAAACAGACCAGACTGTAAAACTGTCACCCACATACAGACGGCCTAGTTTGGTCCCATGCAGGCTCTCCAACTGTGGGTCTAGTGTCCTTGTGCTCCCATTAGTTCAGGTCATCTGTGTCTGTGGATTTCCCCATCATGATCTTGACGCCCTTCCCCCACCCGCACTGCTCCCATAAACCCTCTGCCCTCTCTTCGACTGGACTTCCATTGTTCGGTCTGGTGCCTCAGTGTGGGTCTCTGCATCAACTTCCATAAGTTACTGAATAAAGGTTTTGTGATGATTGTTAGGGCCGACACCAATCTGATTAGAGGGCCAGGTCAGTTCAGGCACCCTCTCCACTGTTGCCAGGGGTCTTACTTGGAGTCATCATTGTGGATTCCTGGGAATGTCCCTAGGGTCAGGTTTCTTTTTAGCTCAGTAATGGCTCCCTCTATTGAGATATCTTTTTCATTGCTCCCTCACTCCATCCCTCCCCCACGTTGACCATCCAGTTTCCTCATGTTCTCACCACACATCCCCTCCTCTTTATCGCCCCCGATATGTCATTTTCCCAGAAGATTCATTTTATTATGCTCACGGTCATGCAGAGGTGAGATGAAGGTTTGATCTTTAGTGACTGAGATCACAATTAACTGCTCTAGTGGCTAGATTAGCCTTGATCCACTATTCAGTGTGGACCATATGCCAAGAATATTTCTTCTTTTAGTGATCTTCTTCACTATTCTACATGGTTTTTCCTCAAAATGGGCTAGCAACAATGGTTTCTTTTATTTTCCTTTTTTTTCTTTTTTTAATTGATTTTTATTGAGCTTTACATTTTTCTCTGCTCCTCTCCCTGCCTCTCTCCTCCCCTTCAACCCTCCCCCAAGGAGAGATGGCTCAGCTGTTACCATCAGCCATGATGGTTTCTTAATTCAAATTTCCAGTACTGGTTTGGGATGGATGGTACCACAGATGCTGGCAGACCATTCCTCTCTCTCTCTTCAAAATCACTGTATTACATCTTGGACTTTACCAAAGAGGGCTATTCTCAGAATTTCTTCTCACCTGACTTCTAGAAGAGTGATTATAATAATGCATTTAACAAAAGCTAGAAAGGAGCTTCTGCTATTTTTTAAAGTTTATGAGACAAAAGTGGGATGATTGTATTAAGTCTTTTTCATAAGTGTGTATCTTCACTTCATCCTGTGTTATAGGTATGTTTATAATTTTCATAAAGAGTCTTAACATTCTAGGGTATTTCTAGAGAGACAAAGTTTTCCTTGAACAATGTCTAAAGATAATATTTACATCCATTAAGCCAGTAGGATGCAGAGACAATGGTATCAGTCTGTTTTACACTTAGGATGTAACTCTAACTGTTCTTTCTTTTCAAGTCATTGAGATCAAGTTGAAATTGAGATCAATATTGCTAATATTTCCATATCTCATGGTTCTTTGTTTCTTTTCAAACATGCAGACATTGTGGAGTCTGAAACTATATACTTACCAACCAACTAGACTCTCCGAATCAAAGGAAGTTGTCTCTGATAAATATCTACTCAACAGAGGCTCTGGTTATGCCAAAACAGCTTTCACATAGTAGGGCTTTCTAGATTTGTGTACAACCTAAGTGAATGATGCTAAATTCTACCAAATCTCAGTGGCAGACTCTCCAGAGCCCTCCTTAGTTCACAGCACTCTCCATACTCACAAGTTATACCTGTGTTTGCCCTTCAGACTTTGTTTTCCTGACTATGGGCAGTATTTGGTGAAAGTGAGCAAACTGTTCTTGAGCTTGCCTCTCTTTTCATTGCTGAAGCACAGTCTTCTGGCTTATCTCACTGTACCAACAGAGTTTTCAGTCTCCTTCAGGGCATTTCTGTCTATTATTTGGTCTTTAAATATTTGCTTAATATAATCGTCTTCCATGTATATGATGCCTGTGCTACAAGTTTCAATTTTCATCAACTTGGCATACAGTCAGGAAATATTTATTGAGTACCCTCTGTCTCTTCTGGACTACAGATTGACACCCTGCGTACAAATCTATGGCTTACTGTTATCTACTAAGTTTCAGATGTCTATATAGAATTATATACTAAACACACCCTATGGAAATCCACAGTTTGATAGTACTCCAGGGTGCCATGGGCTGCAGGAAGAGTCTTCCTGTAGCTGTGAGACATTCTGTCTCTCTTAATGCATGACTCAAAGTCAACTTGTCCAAATTAAAGTGTTCTTGCACTGCCCAAATGAGCCTTGTTCCTCTCATGCTGTCTAGCTCAGTGAATGAGACTCAAATTTGGCAAGTTGTGGAATCACTGTGAGTCATCATGATCTTCAAGTTAAAAATAAAAGACAGAATGGCATCATCCTTAAAGGAATATAAAGATTAGGTGAAATAATAAAGATAAAATACCCTAATATCTGGAATATATTAAATATTCAGTTACTCCCCATCAATTAGTGTCCAAACCAGAAACCAGGTCCTCATCTTGAATTTTTTTAAAGATTCAATTCTTTCAGCAAATTCAAACAAACAAAAAAGACTTTTTATCTACTCCGACTCTCATTATTTTTTCCATTGCCTTACTGTTCTCCAGTAGAGTACACCTTATATCTGTTTTATTCTCCTTACTCATCTTCTTGATATTAGATATCTGTTGTCTTTTTTTCTGCCTTCTTCCCATTCAGAGTTCAAGACCTTATTAAATATCCCGATGCCCTACTTGGTACCCAGGACAGGTTTTCTTCAGCATTCAGTGCTAAAGTCCAAACTGCTGAGCTTTGGCACTTCATGACATGATCCCTGCTTAGCATGCACTGCCTTCCCCTCGCACTCTCATCCAGACAAACCCAACTTCTCCCAGTTTCCTTGGCACAGGCTATTTCTAATGCTGAAAATATTCCCCTCTCCTTTCTTTAATTTACTCTTGCTTCCCTTTAAGAGTCTAGTTTGCAGGTACTCTCTACGAGGAAAGTCTGCCTGGTCACACTGAGTCCGAATTTGGAGTGCACACCTCTTGGACCTGGCTAGGTGTCTGCTTCCTCTGAGCAGAAATTTCATTTCATCTGCCTCTGTATTGTCGGTGCCAAGCACAAGGCCTAGACTGCATATGATGATGGACACAGAATGAGAATGAACAAATGGAGACTTCCCCACATAACTGAAGGCAATCCAGAAACTAACTGAAGCTGTTATATCTGCCTAGAGAAATTTTCAGACTGCATTAGGGTACTAGTAGTAGCCATGGTATGGGGAAAACTTTAATGACAATCTGCATTCCTTTCTCGAATTCTAATGGATTTGAGTGGTGTGGGAGCACCTTCTGTCTATGTGTTGCTTTTATTGGTTAATGAATAAAGAAACTGGCTTGGCCTATAGCAAGGTAGAACTTAGACAGGAAAGCTAGGTAGGGCCTCAAGAATTCCTCCCAATCCACGTTGGAATTTTCACTGGCTTGATAATATGCAGGTCTTGTGAAGGCAACCACAACTATAGTAAGTTCATGGGTGCAATGACCTTGTTGTGTCCAGAAGACTTTGCTTCACAGCAATCCTACCCCAATATTACAACTTTCCTGCTCATCTTTCCTCAATGTTGCCTGAGCCTTTGGGGAGGAGGACAATGCAGATGTTACATTAAGGGATAAGTATTTCACTATCACTTATCCTCAGTTCTTTGATGAATTGTGATTCTCTGTAGTAGCTACTTTCAACTACAAAAGAAACTGTGTTAATCCAGGCTGAGAGATTCACTATTCTAAGAGTATAAAGATAAGGGTGTAGAAGGCATTTTGGTACTATAACCATTTAGAAAATTAATAGTGGTTTCTATCCTAGGATCTATATCTTCCACAGCCATTTGGTTTTAGCTAGGCTTATAGTTTAACCACTGTAACATTCATATTTTTATTGCACAAATGAAAAATTTTTTCTGGACCAGTGATTTTTAGCTTGTAAAAATCATAGCTGAGTAGGATTGTTAATGTTTTTGTTTTCTGCTTGTAGCTGACACCACGAAAACTAGGGAGTAGCAAGGTAACTTCCAGATGTGTACGAACTTATATTTTCCTTGTCTTATAATTAAAGTGCATAATGTCTTCAGTATTAAGGTTTTAAGAGCTAGTTGTATTGGACGGTAACCAACAGCAATGGCAATATCCTCTATTGTTTTGGGAGTGTCTGATCTACTATAATGAACACCTATTAGGAGATATCCCATATCTGTCACTCATCTTTTTGTTTACTAATCTATGACATAAAACCACTACAGTTATCATCAGAAACAAACATTCTTTAAATGTATGTACTTTTACCTTTGACAACTTTTAGATGTCCTTAAATTCTCATTTATGGGATATATACAATTGAAAGTAGTTCTAACATGCCATTCTTGAGGGTTAATTTCATTTTCTTCTTACCCCAACCACATTCTATAAAGTAATGACCTGGAAAACAACAGTTTAATATAATAGTCAAGTCTGGTATCTCAATAATTTCTCATTTTTATATAAGTTGGATTAACCCTGTATAGAAACTATCTCTAGTTATTGTTTTCTAGGTATTTAAAGGCAAAATATGACTTTTGAAACAGGAAGCATATGGTCTTTAAATGAAAGTTACTGTGAATATTATATATAAATTTGATTATAATTAAAATATTCTCTTAATGCCAAAATAATGAGGAAAATAATTATTTAATTTCTCTTGTGACTTAAGAACTCTGTGGCATTTACCAGTAATGAACCAACTAAGAAGAAATCAGGAAAATAATCCCATTCACATTAGCCGCAAAAGAAAAATATGGGAGATGAAATACATTTACAATGAAAAGTATAAGACACTGAAGAAGAAAACTGAAGAAGACACTAGATGGAAGAACTTTGAATGCTCATACATTTGTAGATATAACATTTAAATTTATGCTGCACAGTTAGCAGAACTAAAACAACATGATACTGACACATAAACACACACACCAAGTGCAAGAGAGAGGTAAAGAGGGATAGCAACTTTGTAAATGATCCTAGGAAAACTGGATATCTGTATAAAGAATATTAAACTCAATGCCTATCTCTTACCATGCACCAAAATTACCTGTAAATGGACCAAACACTTTTACGTATAACCTGAAACTACCAAAGGAAACACTTTAAAATCAACCCAAAGTCAATGACTTTATGTACAGAGTTGTGATAATTCAGAAAATAATAGTGAGAATTAACAAATGGAGCTACATTAAATTAAATAACTTTTGCAAACACAGTAAGCAATTAGCTGTGTTAAGGGAGCCTGAACAAATAACATAAACAATTTGTCTGCTAGTCATCTGATAGAAGATTAGTATCCAGACTATATGGAGAACACACATAAAAATATGAAAATAACAATGATATAGTTAATAATTGAGCAAATTAATCAAAGTTATTTTTAGAAGAAGAGATACAAAAACCAATAAATACATGAAAGTATGTCAGTCATAGTTAGTTGTGGAGAAAATGGAGATGAAAATTGTACAAGATCCAATTTTATCCCAGTCAGAAAGGCTATCATTATAAAAAAAAAAGTACAAAAAAGTTGCTAGAAAGAATGTTTGGTAAAAGGAATGGAACGTTTATACCCTGTTGCTGGTGATGTTAGTAGATTATTAGTAGAGTCACTGTATAATATAGTAGAAATGTTCCTGAGAAAACTGAATCACTGCTATGTTTTAGTTAGGTATCTCTCTTGTATATCACCAAGAGAAATCATAGCATGCATAAAGTAGACATGCTTATACACCCATGTTTAGCACTAATAAATTTATAGAATTAGTCTATGTGCTCATCAATGAAAATGTATCAAAAAATGTGATGCACATATATGATAGTTACTATTAACTCTCACTTTGATTTAATTATTTGGGCCTAGAGACTCAGTGAAAGACGGTCTAGATCAGGTGAGTCTGTGGGCCAGTCTATTGGGAATTGTCTTGATTGTGTTAATTGAAGTGTGAATATAAATATCTATTATGGTCAGCACCATTTCCTTGTTTGAGATCTTGGACTGTATAAGAAGGCATAAAAGAGAAGAAATATCCATTGTGGACCTCACTACTTTGTTTGGGGTTCTGGATTATGTAAATTAAGAAGAGGTGAGCTGAGCGCATGTATATATTCATTCTCTCTCTACCCTTGACTGTAGTTGTGAGTAGTTGCTGCAAGTTAACACTTCTTTGATTTCCTAGCAACAACAGAATGTAAACTACAGGTAAGTTATATAAGCCCTCTTTCTCTTAATGCTGCTTTGTTTTTGACAGGTTATTTTCTCTCACAACAATGAAAAATAAAGTCAGGACAATGCACAAAATAATACTCAGCCTAAACAAGAACAAATTCTTGTGTTGTTTTTCTTAAATGGAGCTAGCAATCATGATGTTAAGTACAACAAACAAGATTAGAAAGATAAGTATCACACTCTTTCTCTCATGTATAGAACCTAGTCTGTTAAATCCCTCAAGAAGTTGGGATGAAGGCGTTTTTCATTATGAGATGGTTGTGAGCCCATTGTGCCAGAGGAGGGATACGATGGTTGGAGTGTGGTACGTCCCCCACAGGATCATATGTTTGAACACTTGTTCTCCAGGTGCTGATCCTGGTTTGGCAGGTTGTGGAACCTTAGAAAATAAAATATCAATAGTAGAAATAGGTCACTGTGGGGAGGTCCTTAAGCTTTCATGGCCCAGCTCCACTTATCTACTCTCTGCTCCAGATTCTGCAATGTGACCAGCTGCCTCATGCTCACACCACAGTGCCTTTCCTACTGTGAAGGGCTTTGCCTCCTGAAACTCGTAGGCAAAATAAGCCTCTTTTCCTTAAAATGTTTCTTGTCAGGAATTTAATCTTATCCTCTGTTCATATTTCCTATTAGAAAGGTATGCTGTTTAAAGCACTGAAATTATGTTTTATTAAGAAAAATTATATTAAATTTTTCTTAGATCTTGATTCTGTCATTTTTTATGATCAAAAGCTTTTTAGCCAAATACGAATTCTACCTGCTTATGATCCTCCCTTTTTATCATCTTGGCCATGGGGCCTGCATGTGTGTCCACCTGTCACATGACTTACCTGTAATTTTCTCTTTACCTTTGGTTTTGAGCAATTCGTATTGTGGTTTGGGAATAATCTTCTGAATGCTTCTATTTTTAAATTTTAATCATTTTCACTTGGGGCCTGTTGAGCTTCATGAATCTTTTTTTACAGTTACTTAAAGTTTGAGAAATTTTTGAGTATCATAATGCTAAAAATTCCTTTTCTGTCTCATCTCTTTTGTAGCATGTTCAACACAATTACATCACATTCATTTTTAATATTTATATTTCTCCTTTGATAATTTCATGGAGGTATGTGATATGTCTGGGCCATAGTTACCACCCCTTATCCTCCTTTACCCCCTCTCTCCCCTTCTACTTCTCCCTTACTTTTTCTCAACAAGTTCCCTTCTTACTTTCATGACACTCCCCCCTTTATATTTATGACCCACTGTTTTCATTTAGGGTTGCCTGCATGAACACAGGCGTGAGGTTATTTACCAGAAACTTACTAGAAGCTACACAGGTAAAGAAAAATAATTCAGTCTCCTCTCTTCCAGCAGCTATTAACTGCCAAAAGTTCCTTAGCAAGTAACTAGGCCTCTTGAGCTTGTCCCTTGGCCATGATGGAGTGTTGACAAGCCTGATTTTTTTTCACATGAAAACAATTTAAGGCTTTAAGATCTTTTTTTCTTACAGTTTCAGGTATGTGCATAATATATTTTGATCAAATTCAACTTTATTATTTTTCCCCTATTGAACCATTCATCTTTCCAACTAGTCCACCCCTACTTCCTTGTCTTTTGTAGGTGAGTTTAATTAGGTTTGCTTGTATCAGCATGGAGTTTGGCCAACTTAAAGTGGCTATTCTAATGAAGAAAATGCTTCACCTTCCCTGGGAAACACGTTATCTGCCAATAGCTCTTTAGTGAAATGTAAGGCTGAATGAGTCCCTCCCCAGCCAGGATGGAGTGCTAATGAGCCCAATGTATTGGTCTCATGCAGATAGTTATAACTGTTGTGGCTTCATGAGAAGTCAAGCCTTCCTTCCGTAGAAAATTTAAGGCAAGAGCACATAAGTGTTTTGTCTAGTAATACTCTCCATTTTTGAGGAAAAACATTATTCCCCAAATGGCCCTGTGAATCTTGTTTGCAATCAGACTATCATAAATGAGAGCTGTTTGCAGATTTGTGAGCGTATGCAGTATTCTTCCTTCTAATTCCCACTGAAGGGTAATTGCTCCATCTTTCAGTTATCATGTGCATGTTCTTTTCTTTTTATCAAAGCAAAATCCCCACAAGGTACCTCTTTTCACATCCCCAGAGTTTCTTCTCTTTGCAACTGTCTTCTTCTATTTGATAGTCTACTGCGTGAATTCTTGCCACCTCAATCTGTCTGGGCTCTCAGTTCTCCCTGTAACCTATGCTGTCCTCCAAGGTTGTGTTCCTTTCCGTGTGTTATGATCAATGAGTTCTCACTTTGATTTCTCCCTTTTCCACTGTACTTCTGCATACCCTATGTACGTCTCTGAATATTGAAAGACCCCGGAGACTGCTCCTGTTTTCTTTCATTATTCATTTATTTACTGTTATCATTTTATCTCATTTATATGCTAATGACTCCAATTTACATTTTTACCTTAGACATCTCATCTAAAATACACTTAACATACTTAATCTTAGGCTTCCATGTATATCTTAAGCCAGGTACTTTAAGGTAATATAACCCAATCTAAATCATGATCCCTTCGTCAAAATAGTCTTTCCCATAAAATCTTCCCAGAGGCAGTTGGTGGTTATACCAAACACCCCTCCCATTTCCTGAGGCTCAAACCCCTGGAAAATCCTTGATATTAGAACTTCTTTCATGATATATTGGGAATATAGTTCAGATAGCCTAACATGCACAAAGGCTTAGCCCACATTCCCTTCTCATATTTAAATTTAAAGATTTCCTTTACGTTCTTTGTCTAATCTTTCAACCATTCTGCTAATTTTATCTTCAAAATATATTCTCAAACTTTTAAAAATAGAAAAATTTTAAAACAATCTCTCATAATTCTATCCATATAAACAACATGTCTAGATCAAACCATCCGCCAACTTCCTCTCTTCTACTTTCTTGGGAACCTCTAATAGGTCACCTCCTCTTCATGTCCCATTTCCTCTTCTTCTTTTTTTTTGTTTTTTTCAGTGCATCTAAGTGTGCTGACCAATAAAATAATGACTGATCTTGTTGAGTCCCGTGTTGCTGCACTGAGCTGCTCATGGATTCAGCAGTCCTGCCATGTCTAGATGACAGCATTTCATATCACTCTTCCTAACCCTCAGGGATAAGGTTGTGACACAGATGTCCCATTTTGGGTTGAGCTATCAAGAGTCCCCAATTCTCAGCACTTTGACCAGAAAAGCTTCCTCTACATACAACTGCCTTTGCAAGCAACATTACCTCTTTTCCAGCATGTTATTCAAAACTATAATCATGTATACTTAACATAAAGTAGGCATCTGTGCCTTTAAGTGATGGGAAATTTGAAAATAAATTGCAGGGCTTATATATAGTATTAACATTGGAAATAATTTTTATAGGTATAAATAGCTAAGGAATTTCATCTTAAGATATACGCAAAATATATTTTATTATATTTTCAACAATACATTTATTATATAATCCACTGATTTTAGATTTACAGAAAAGTTGCAAAGATAGTTCAGAGTTGTGTCTTTGTGTCATTTGCCTAGGTTTGGTTTCTCCCAATATTATCATTTACTTGTACTTGTGTGAAATCTAAGAAAACAATCAATGTTGTATATTATTCTTAACTGATCTGTAAACTTTATTTGTGTGTCCTTAGTTTTACGCTAACCTTGGGTGTGCTCTAGAGCACAGTGTGGAGTATCACACTGTCTTAGTGGACCAGGTCGCCTAGTGCTCTCTAGGTCGTTGTATTTTCCCACTCTCCTTGCCTCTCCTTCTTTTTATGGTTATTAAGAGTTCTGGTTAGAGATTTTCTAGAGCATTTCCCAAATTTGGGTTGTTTAATGTGTTTCTTGTAAATAGAATGGGCTTATGAGGGTTGGGAGAATATATTAGAATACTATCTTCATTCCGTTGCGCCAGAAGGTGCCTAATTTATGTATGGCAATAGTATGATAATAGTCACCATGCTGAATGTCAGGGTCAGTGACTGGAGAGTTCCTTTCCCCTTTTCTGGAAGCAAGAAGATGTGCCTTATTCCCACTGAGTACTTAGAGCTCATTTACATCTTTCTGCAAGAAAGATTTATCTATTGTCCATTTTTGTATTTTTAAATTTCCTGTATCACTATGATACATGGCTGTTTATTTCATGATTTGGTTTATTTCTATAATCCATTTGTAGAATTTATTTCATTGTTCAGCTTATTCTATTTTAGTCTTTGGGGGCTTTTTGCTGTTTGTTTCCTGTGCCCTTTGACATAACCCCACACTTTTTCACCACTTCTTCAAACATTTTCTTTTCAAAGAATGAAAAAAAGTAATAACTGAAGAATGTTTAGCTTTTTAACACTGTGCCCTTCATGAGAGCAACACATTTGTCATTGGCTTCAATTACTGCTGTAGCAGGATGCCTTAGGGACAGCTGTTTAATTGGGTTAGAATGCTCTGGTAAAGTGTTGTTCTTAAGTCTAGCTCAAGGCTGGCTGGTGCTTTGGAATTCCCCAATCTACATAACCTTCTTGAATTCCTCATTTTATCAGAGACACCAATGATATTTACCACAAAACAAGCAAGTGTGTGAAAATATGCTTCAACTTACACGCATTCCTATGGCAACTTTTATAAGTACATTTTCAAATTTTAGCAGTAACACTCTTTAAGGAAAATATAGTTGGCAAAATGTTCGCATTTTGTCCATCAGATATGGTTGTTAAAGGATGTTTTTAAATACAAAAATAAAAACAAACAGTATGGTTGGAAATACAAAGAGAAGCAGATGGTAAAGGCCATATTGTAGGTGCCTTTTATAATTTTGCCCTTTCTAGTGTTGTTATCATCCAGAATATATGAATATGCATATAATCACACGAGCCATATCCTGCTTGGTTTAACTGGATCGTGATAATGTGAGTTTCTCGGCAGCAAGGACACACTGTATGTATATATATATATATATATAAAATTAGAGAGTACAGTATAATTCAAGTAAGTTGATAAACCAGTATGGATCATGGCTATTAAAATCTGCTCTTAAAAAAAAAGCTAATTATAGATTTTAAGTCTTCATTAGAGCAAATTATTTGTTCAGCTGAATGAATGGAATATAGTAACATGAAATTTAATGATCAAACTGGTTTCAGGTATATGAATTATCACTTAGAATCTTAAAGTATTAGTATTTTCTATTATGATAAAAATGTTCCTTTATAATTAAATTGGAAATTATGCCAAAAAAAAAGCTAGCAGGTTTCCATTAAAATGTGTAGTTGCCTGTGTTAACACAGTAAGTGTTAGAATGAACTTTTATCCCATATCACTTTCATCTAGTCAAATGTTTTGGTTAATATTAACATTAACGAATTCCAGATGTCAATAATTAGGTTTCATCCAACTGAACATTTCACCAGGCACTTTGCTCAGACTGAGCGCAAGAAGACTTTCCATAAACATGTGTATTGAATTTTTAGACTATCTTAGGATAAAATAGTTGTGTTTAGTGACTAAACATATCATTACACAGATGCCTGAGCCCCTTTTGCAGCTGTTCTCACTAGTTTGTTTCTCTCTAGCCCCCTGGCTTGTCTTTCTTTCCTGTGGGGGAAAATACATGGGGGAAAAGTTCCTGATGAGGGGTTTTGGCTGATTTTGTAATGTGTCTGCAAAATGCTAAGCTTGCATTGTAATGAGGTCGGATTTCCTTTCTGAGCAAGGTCATACTCCAGGGTTGGTAGAACTCCAAGGAAAATCAAGTGCTGACAGAAAGAACTACAAGGTGGTGACTCCTTGGATGTCAGTCTGTCCTCCCCAAAGATCAGAAAGGCTGAGATCAGTGGCCAGGTTCAGGTTGCCATTTAAAGCTGAATTGCACCATGAACTCTCTTCTGGCCACAAGGAATTTTACTGCAGAGATATTTAGGGGTCAGGGGGAAACCGTGCCTGTAGGTTCTCTAAGAAAGCAGGGTCCTTTTCTTTTGTCCCTTGTATTAGAGAAAAACACATGCTCTGGGTTTTTATTTTGCTTTTTTTATGATTTCAGTGCGATGACCTAGACTTGCTATGTAGGCACACACACTGCAGGAATATTTACTCCTCCTCTCTGTATGTGAGTGCCCCTCCTTGCCTTCTCTGCCTGTGAGTGTCCCTCCTCTCCTGCTCTGCTTGTGAGTGCTCCTCCCCTTCTCTGTATGTGAGAGCTCCTCCTCTCCTTCTCTGCTTGGGAGTGCTTCTCCTTTTGCTAATTGACAAAATTCTCACCTAGTCTCCAGAGTTGCACAGAACCCAGAACTAACCTGTCCTGCCTGGAGAAGCTTCAGACTTTAAATACTAGCAGAAACACAAGGAATGAGTTGAACAAACAGCATGCTGAGATGCCCTTAAACAGAATACCAACAAGATCCAGAGAGTTGACTTGTTAATGAATTAATTTCTTCTACAAAATTCTGTTTAGTTTCAGTGTAGTAAACAAAGCTTTATATATGTATATATGTATGTACGTATATATATATATATATATAT
>LOJH01024977.1:2401-14855 GCA_001685095.1 Ellobius talpinus
AGGCAGTGCTTAAATGAATACAGTTTCCATGTAATTATTTCAGGTAAAGCTAGCTGGGGAGCGGAATGCGGCCTGCTCGCTGCTCATCTTTGCAACAAACATCATCCATAGTAAATATATTTTCATTATTCATCCACTTAAAGTATGGTATATATGAACAACGGTATTTTAATGAGTATCGAAGAAAACTAAAAATTTCTGTAGAACAGTTGAACCTGTAAAGTATTATCTTTATTATGGTGACCCAGACTCAGAATGACAAATATCATATGCTTTCTCCTATGCAGAACCTAGCATTTGATGAGGATATGTGGGTGTGAGTGTGAGTATCTGCAACATTAGAAAGAAGACCAGACCACAAGATACTAAAAGAATTAACACTGAGGAGGTTAGGACAATATAACACACATAATGTAATTAATCAGAAATGAAGTTAATCAGAGTGGAAAGTGCCAGAGGGAGCAGAAAGGTTACAAAGGAGAGGGAATCTACAAAAATATGCATTGTTTTAAAATGTCAGAGTGACCCTGGAATCTAATAAAATAAATAATAAACAACAAAAACATATTTAAAGGTCTCACAGGTACCTTATAGAATCAGCAGAGAGAATACAACATAAAGATTCAGGCATCAAATCCTTTCATCATTTAACTCTCAACAACATTATTTCTTGACTGTACCTTTAACAACTGGGCTTAATACAGACTGTGTTCTGATGTGGAATGCCCCTCTGTGTGCTGCAGATACCAATGGCTAATAAAGAAGCTGTTTGGGGCCTGCAATAGCATAGAGCAGAACTAGGCAGGGAAATCTAGGCTGAATGCTGGGAGAATTCAGAGTGGAGTTTAGGAGAAGCCATGGAGCCACTGCTGGAAACAGATGCACTAAAATTTTGCAGGTAGGCCATGACCTCATGGTGATGCACAGATTGATGAAGATGGGTTAAACTAAGATGTAAGAGTTAGCCAATAAGAAGCTAAAGCTAATGGGCCAAGCAGTGATTTAAATAACATGGTTTCTGTGTGATTATTTCAGGGCTTGCAGTCGGGAAACAAACAAGCAGCCTCATAGTACAGTGTTCTCCAGAACACACACACTGTCTCAAACCTGTGTACCTTTCTTCAAGTTGTGCTTGTCTGAAATGCTACTTCTTTTCACCAAGTCCTGCTTCTTCTTTCATGACTGACCTACTACATAAGTGTTCCTGGAAGTCCTCAGCAAAGCTTTGGAGGAAGCTTTCAAAACTTTGAATGAAAGTTGTTAAGATCATCATGGCTGCCTTTGTCTTCACCAACAGGAGACCACAAAGAAATAGCAAGTTTGGAAGTGGGAGGAAAAATGGTGATTAAATAAAGATGGGTAAATTGCTCTGTCTATATGCCCAATGGTGTTAAAGCAGGCTGTATGGTAGTTTATTATTATTACTATGATTTTAATTTCCTTTGTGAGTTCTTGCTTCTTGTGACAGTTTACAGGTTATATTCTTAGAACTATTGTTCACTACACTGTTGGGTGATCTTTGTTGTTGTTGTTGTTGTTGAATTTGATTTTCCTTTCTTTGACCCGTCACATAGGTGAATACAAATTCTATCTGAGAAACATATCAAGAAAAGGAAATGTTCTTTTCATACTGTACACTTTGTAAATATTTGTGTAAATATTACTAGGCTGAAAATACATTGCTGTGGAGTTTTGAAGGTAGTGGTATATGGCCTTGTTTCTAGTGTTGCTTTTGAGGACACTGAAGCCTCTCTAATCCTTTTCAACTGCAACGTAATTTACTAACCTTTTTCTAGAAATTTATAGTGCATTCCCTGGCCTTTACAATCTGACTTTTTAGAATTATATTCTTGACATTGAGTCTATTTTCATTCATTATATACTACATAGCAAGGCTTCTTCAATCTTGAAAGTCATTTCTCCACATTATGGAAATTTTAGTAAGTTATGTAATTGCTTCTTTACTTCATTTCCTCTGTCTGGCCTTTTCTCCTAGAACTTTTATTATTACAATGTTAAACTTTTCCACACTTGAGATCTGTCCTCTAATTTATTTATTGTAAATTTTAGTCATATTTTCTGTATTTTTTTCAGAGATTGAATTTTACTTTTATGATAGTTGTATTGACTTTTCTATTGTTCTTACCACAGTTTTAATTTCCAAGAAACTGTTTTTGGTTTTGAATTTTTAAGGACAATTATACTTCTAAAAGCTGTCTTTTCCCCTTGTATAATTTATTTCATTTCTATTCTTTGTTATTTGGTCTATATTCTTAATTTTGAATCTTTCCATAAATATCTGAAGATCTTTGGTTATTTGATCCTCCTTATCAGGTAACAATACATGACTTGAAAACATTGAAAGATGTATTAGCATGATTTTTAATAAAGATTGGTTTGTTTGACACTTACTGAAGCTACACTGGCACCAAATTTTAATAACACTTCTTGGGTTTTCAGTAAAGAATGCTCCATTTACTTGCCTAGGTGAAAACAAACAAAATGTACATCCATTCTGCTAAGCTGAGGTGAAGGAAAAGGGTCACTTCCCTCTTTGTCTTAGCACAGCACTCTGGCATTCTTCAGTTCAGAATTCCACCCTATCCAGGGAAGAAAGTAGCCACAGAAAGCATTCCCTAGAATCAAAATGTCCTAGGCAGGGTCCTGAGGACCGGGTTGCTTTCATGTTTGAATTTAGTGAGTTGCCTTCTCCCCACTTCCAGAGAAACACGTTCTCTGCTGGTTTACCACTCGATTTTCTTGGGTCTATCAATCTAGTTGTTAGATTTCCACTTTCTCTTCAATTTCCAAGTAATGCTATTGTCACCTTTCCTGTTCTCTCATTTGTCAGGTCTTTGAAAAGAGAAATAAAAATACCTATTTTCTGAGGTTTAAGAAGGCTTCAAAGGTCAGGAAATTATATTCCTACGTTTGATATACCATTTGACCTAAAATTTCGGCAGTATGCCCCTCACTAACTAAAATCAATAAAGCCTTCTTGGAGGACAGCAGTAGTAAGCATAGTAGCTCAATAGCTGTTCAACGTAATAAATGTTTTTCAAACATTTTTTTCCTGTCTTTGAGCTGTTTATCTGTTCTATTTTATTCCTGACTTCACTTTTTTTTATTTCTGAGCACTTCTCTCAACAATATCCTAGTTGCTTTCAGATCAAACACATTATTTGATATCCTGTCCCATTGTCCCACAATAATTTAGATTGTATTTCCCTCTGAATAAACAAAATGACCTCAAAGGTTCTGGCTAGTTCTTCATTATAGGGGGGAGTTCCCTGTCACATTGCATTAAGTAAACTATTATCTACGTTTTACTACTTATGGACAGATTTGAGGAAGGATTTACTTTTTGGATATTGTCCTTATATTTGCTGTACCCATGGGTACCTCCAAAACACAGGTCTCCTAATTTCATCAGAATATAATAACTGAAAAATGTTCTTATTACTTGAAAAGTGACAAATGGAAGTAAGAGAAGCCTATAAAATTTAGCTTAAATTTCAGGCTTACCTTATAGCCTAATAAGAAACATTTTAAAAAGGTTGGAAGTAGTTTTAGAGAGAAACCATGTCAAGTACTTAAATTCTTGAGGTTTGAAAAAAGTTATTTTAATATCTTTATTCATAAAAATATTCAGATATATTAGAGACTATTTTAACAAAGCCAAATAAAATTTCTGTAATTCTTATTATTTTAAAAATATTATTTGATTTAGTGAAGCACATTTTCTGGAGCTCTTTCTTTCCAGCAGACACGGTAGTGGATATCTCAGTAGGAGAAAAACAAAACCACGTCATCACAGTGAGGCCGGTACAGTTCCTAGAAAATAGATGTTAGGAAGGAGCAATAAAAATAAACTTGCATACGAAATAACCCTTATCTAAATTTTGCATAAGTTATGGTCATACAGTTTATTACAACATCAGAAAACCTTTGAAGTGAAAAGGATGCAATATTAATTATCCTGTAATTGCCCTAGGTAAAATACCATGGAAATTCAAGATTTTCAAGGTACATGGCTTTTATCTACTTAGGTCAGGGAAAATAATGACAGCAAAGTTGAAGTTCAAAGTAGATAAAAATACATTACAAATACAAAGACAACACACAGGAAATGGCAAATATCAAGATTTTAGGTGCAACAATGTTTACTGGTGGAAAATCTTGAAAGGTAAGTAGAGGACAGATTTTGGAGAGTATACATATAAAATCTTTGTACTTGGGATTGGGGAGAAAGTTTGGTGGGTAAGAGCTCTTTCTATGCACATCTGAGGACCTGAGCTCTGAGCTTCTACACCCTAGTAAAAAGCTGTAACCTGTTGCACTGGAGTAGGGGGTTGCTGCGGTCAGTGAATGCTAGTGTAAAAACTGGTTCAGTGAGAAACCTGGTCTCAAGAGAAGAAGAGGCAAAAGGACAGGCAAGACTTCTGAACTCCATATTCATGAACACCTTCCCACACTCAACCAAATAATTTTAAGTATTTAAAAGAATATTTTTTTTGGTAGTGCAGTTCAATAACCTTGTTAGGGAAGATGCTTGTGCCAAGCAAGGGGAGTTGTAAAAGAAAAACTGGGATATGCAAGAAGATGCAAGATAAAAACATCTAAGAGAAATAGGATGTCAGAAATGCTGTGGAAGTATATTGTAGTGAGTGTTTATGAAGACAGGTGTGACCAGGGGTAAAGGAAGACCCAAGATAATCAAGATTTGATGGACAAGTAGCAAAAATTATCTAATACAACAAATAAAATACAAAATTCAAGCAATATATCTCTTTTGAAAGAAAGAAAAAGATAGTGGTGTCCTTTCTTTTCAGTGGTTGATTTTAAAAAAGGAAAAAATTAATCTTAATTAGTTCATCAAGTATGGAAAGTTTGAATATAAATTTCATCACTCATTATAAACCTATAGCCCAGGAGATAGTGTAAAATAAAGATCAAGAACATGTGTATAGACTTGAATAAACTCATAATATTTGGTGACAAAAGTTGCCCATAATGGTAAGATTGGATTCTAATGCCTAGAATCAAATATCTGATGTTCACTGACTATGAACCAGCACGGCAGTGAGCTCTGAGGGTGGAAGAGGTAAGCAGTATTTGTAGACTTACACTACTATCCAGGAGCTATCTAGAAAAAGTGCTAGTGGTAATGTAACTATTAGCCTTAAATACTGTGAGTAAGCCAAACGGGATAGGAAATAACAGTTATTTTAATGATAGAAATCTCACATACTTTAGAATCAATAGATCTAATGGAGAGCTGAAGAAAACAGAAAGATTAACAGAAGAAAATAACTAAATACACAATTTATTTCTAGGATTAAAATAAGGAAAGAGAATAAATGGAATGGAAGGGAAGTGGTGGGAGAGGCGGAGTCAGTTGTGAGGAGCTCTTGGTATCTAAAGATATGAATGTAGCAGAAGACATCAAAGTGACTTGAATCATGCAATTCAGTCTTTAAAAAGAGACTTAAAAGATGAAAGCATGTAAGTTATCTTAATAAATGCATTCTTACAATGTGCTAGGCATGCTACTAGATTCTTTATAACATTATCAGGGTATTACTTCTTCAAGAAAAATCCTTGTTACATATGGATTAAAAGCATACAATTAGGCTGGTCACGGTGATAAATGAACATAAGCCCGGTAGCTGCAGGCTCAGGCAGGAGGATTGGGAGGGCAAGGTCAGTCTTGGAATCTTTCTCCCTCTGCTTTCATCTCTCATTCTCTCCCTATGTGCTTGTATGTGCAGATATAATTAAT
Organism: Ellobius talpinus; assembly: GCA_001685095.1. Taxonomy (NCBI): domain Eukaryota; kingdom Metazoa; phylum Chordata; class Mammalia; order Rodentia; family Cricetidae; genus Ellobius; species Ellobius talpinus. The sequence continues at coordinate 8,184 of LOJH01024977.1, forward strand.
TTCTTGGTATACAGGTGGACAGATTTTTGTATGAGTGAATGTCTTTTTACTGTACTCCCATTAAAATTTGTTATTCTTTGTAAAATTCAGATGGCCTTTATGATTTGGAGATAATTGATACATGGAAGAACTGGTTTTCAGAAAATGCTTAGTTTGGAATTTTTAAATACTATTGACTGTTTCCCAAAGAGTATTTAGCTGACTCTTAGTTTATTCAAATGTTAAATTCAAAAGACCTTATTCTTAGTTTTATTTCTGGGAGTTGGTTGCCTGCCTTTAATATAATAAGATTTCTAAAAGAAAGAGGACTGAGATAATTCTAGTCATGTGCACAGCCCTGGGTTCAGATCACAGCACCAGCAAGAAAAGAGAGAGTTCCACAAATGAAATCCTGCAAGAGACTCAGTATAAGACATAAAACAAAATTTATTTCAATTTACCTAACCCAGGTTGGCATACAACTTTACGTAATAGCTCACATTTACTTCTTCAAATCGTTATTTTTCATACTTCTTGAGTCTCATAAAAAGTCATGTCTGCACTCCTGACCACTTGCCTGAAGTGCATGTGGCACAGTAGTACTCTTAGCGCCTCGCCTTGATCATAACTCTTTGCATAAAATTAGTTGTATGGCAATCCTCCAACTGATATGGCCAGTTAAAGATACTTGCTAATTCAGAAACACATGCAAGAAACATTTTTCTAAATTACCTAAGCATTTTCAACTGCCTTTTCTTAGTTAGGAAGCCAAGGGCAGTAAAGAATGATGCGATTGATCAGATTCTACGTTCTGGTCATAAATGAAAGCAAATCATGACTAAAACCACGTGTCTATGAGCGAGTTTTCGGTTTTCTTATTTATTGACTTTTTTTTAAATTACAGCACAATGAACTGATGGTCAATACAGAAGATGCAACAGTATCAAAAGCCTTTAAACCTTTCCTTAGGTTAAGACACTTACAGCAGACAAACACTGCCACATCCAAACCCCTTCTGGAATGGAAATAAAATAAATATAAATTAATAAATACAAAACAAATAACTGCACAGCCCTTAACACTTTGATTGCCATGGCACAAACCATGCTGATGATTCTAGCTTGTGACATTTGTGTGGTTAAGGTTGCCGCAGCAGTCAAAGGGTTATAGCATTGTAAACATAAGTACATGGTGAAAATACTGTCATGTTACTGATCCATAGAATGAGATTAATAGCATGACCCTTGACCTTTAATGAGGCCTCATTATAAGGAGTCAAGGAGATAATAGCTTAATGAGCTATTACACAAACTAGGCAATTATTTTATTAACAATGTGCTGTGAAGCTTTAATTGTACTAATAAAAGACAATTTGTGAATAAACACTGTTCAATACACTGGTCAATAAAATCAATGAAAATAATAATTGAAGCACCACAAAATTTTGCCTGATTATATCTGACAGTCATAATACACTTTAGCACCATTTGTTTAGCCTTTTATTTGCACACAAACAAGCTTTGTGTTTGTCAGTAGAAGCAATCAGAAAAAAAAGTATGCCAAGTTTAAGATGGAATAAATGTATATAATTCTGTGTGGGCAAAACCATAATATTCAACAATGAAAATCCACTGAGGAAATAAATGTGTCATTTCATGCCTTGTACATGGAAACGTACATGTTATCAAAACCTTGGTGAGATAATGTATAATACAATGTAAGAAACTCAGAAACTCAGAGCTATATTTTCATACTCTCTCAGTAACTGACAACATTGTAGGCAGTAAATAAAGGCTAAGATACCACAAGACAACTGTCTAAAATCCTAATTTCCTGGCCTTTCTCTCTGCTTCATAGTCTAACGTTGTTTAATAAATCCTGTTTTACCTTTAATGTTTGATTCCTAATATCCACACTATATAGATGAGAGGCGATTTTCATAGGAAGCTATACAATGCTAGGTGTTTACCTACAAGACAATTTTCCTCTGCAATTGCTTATATCTCATTTGGACTCTGAAGGTTAAATGCCTGTGTAATTATTTAAAAAAATATGGTATTTATTTGATAAATCATGAGCGCTTCATTCTCTTAACCTGTCTAGTGAATATATATGTATAAATACACACACATATATATCATATACTATATATTCCCCAAATGTTACCAGATAGCTTATATAGATATCACATATCTATATTCACTGTCAGTTATATTGATTCACTATTGTAATCAAGATAACAACATGTATTGAATTCTAAAAACATCTTAAAGATAAATATCACAAAGGTGAAGCAGGCAAATTTCTCAATGTCAACAATATTTCATTTGTTTAAAAAATTAGAGTATGAGCTGATTATATTTTATGTTTTTATTAAAAATTAAGCTTGTTAAAAGTTTATATTAGCACAAAATTAAACTAGTAAACTCCAGCCATTTAATTTCCATAATATAAAACCAAAAATATTTTATTAAAATTAGATACAGGTTAGAAAAATTTTTTTAAAGACTTTTATGCTTGAAGCAAATTTTTATGGGCAAGTCTCTAAATCCCCTGAAAACAGAGGTCCACCACAGAAATGCTGATATAGTCAAAAGCAATGCAGCAGAAGCCACTGCTGTGACAGACATTATTCTTTTATTCTATCTATCTCTTTCTTATATATGCAATTTACCCCTAAAGGGAAATAAAGATTCAAGACTGTAACATGCATTTCCTCCTGATGTACTTAAACACTACATTGTGATATTTACCATACTGTATGTTTATACTTCATACATTCTCCCAAAATAAATTTCTATTGCCGTCTTATCAACAGACAACAGCAATTATACTCAGCATTTCCTTCTTTTCAGGGGAAGAGCTCTATAAAAATATAAACCAATGCAAAATTTTGGGATGCTATAAGGACTATGCTTTCCATGTAATTTATGATAGGAAATTCTGAGGAACAAAGACACATCTCCAGGCTTTCACCTGTATGCTGCTAAATTCTGGTTTTCACAAAGAGAAAGAAAATAAAATCTAATTAAAAAACAATAAAATTGGGGAGAAAAAATGGTGACTGAAAGGAATCAAATAACAATCACAGAAGGGTGTGTGGAAAATGCTGACAGTCACCCACTGTTGATTTTAACCCATGGTTGGTTGACTTTGAAATTTGTATCCATGAATATAGAAGGGAATAATATCATATATAATGAATATAGAATAGACTTCATATATATAAAGGAAGGAAATGACTATGCAACATAAATTCCTAATTTAACACAGAAATTAGAATTCATAAGGAGCAAGAAGTGAGGGGGTAATATTATTTCAGTGTAGTAAAAAATTATATTAGATAACCCTTGCATTACTACCGAAACTATTCATTCGAAGTATGTTTTATACTAACAAGTGGGCTATTGGTATATAGGAAGGGAATGAGATCCAGTGGGTATCACACGACAGCAAACATGCGTTATAGTGACTTAAAATAGACAGGGTACACAAGGCTTTATTCATCAGTATACTGCCAAGACAGGCCAACATAGCAACACACATTCATACAAATATTGCAAGTACAAGCAGACCATAGCCTATCCCTTCCTGTCACACCTCACCACAGTATGTACCAAAGGCCTGTGCTGAAAACAGTATGCTTGCAATGCAGTCTAGTTACATATCAAACTCTAGAAAGAGGTCCATATGCAACTCATATATATGGAAAAATGTTTTTTATATGAACAAACACAGGTAAAAGAAACTGTAGAAAATGTCTTTGTAAGGTACAGCTTTGTTTTGTTTGCTTTTTTTCTAGCTCACCATCCTTTCTTTTCATTTTCTCAGTGAAATAATAGTGATATCTTACTTTGAAGCTAAGTGGTATAGTGGGAAAGAGTTATATTTGTATTTTTCTTCCCTTCTTAAGGGCATAAATATCCAGCTCTGTGGCAGGGCGCATGGCAATGTAATGTGAATCAGCACAACACTCCAACTTGTGATAGGTTTTCCTTCATAGCCCAGCATGCCCTTTCATAGGACACATAGAGCACACATCTGAATAATATAATTAGCTCTATGTTAATATAAGAAAAATTCCAAGACACACTGCTTTTTAAATTGAAAGGCATAGAATCCCAGATCTCTCCACATATAAATGTCCTCCATATATAGCTTCTTATGTTTATGATGTACTGATCACAAATACTGATTTTGCCTATTTTCTTTAAAAAAAATCCCAACAAATGCCTGTGAAACCTTTGTTATATCACTAAACTTCTTGTAGTCTTCTATTACTACGTACTATTTATTCTAAAGAAATGGTGTATGTCATGTTCTGTCATTAGTTCATAGCCATGCTCAAACACTGAAAACTGCTATTTCTGATTTCTACCAGAAAATAGATGGGAATTTTGAAATATCACCAGTGATTTTCTCTGAATTTCTGTGAATATGTCAAGTCAGTCATCATTCTAGGTTTTCTATACTATTGAATTCTATTTCAGAGTAGACATGTTGAAGGAGATATAATTAGATGTTATTAATCTGACCTCAAATATCTCAAAATCAACTTAAATGTAGACCAATAGAAAGACAAGAGAAATGGTATGAGTGGTACATTATAGACATTTAGATCAGACTAGAACACTAAGGCAACTTTTGCTACTATGCCAAGTGTTTTGTGTTTTATGATTATTGAGGTAAATTTCTATCCTAGAGAAATGGCTTTTCTCACAGGGGTCTAACGTCCTTCTGACCAGGGTTACTTTCAACATTTTGGGCCTATGAGGCAATGGGTGAGTATCAGACACATTTACACAGTGACATCTACTGAGCATTGACTAAGTATATACATTGATACCAATCTCATCAGTGGTGTGAGGAACTTGAAGTTTCATTTTTTCTCTATTATTTTTGTTCTTGCTAAAATAAAACTTCCAGTTGTAATGTTACAGAATGCTAAAGTATGACTTTATATTTTACAAAAGACTGGTTTTGACCTTCTTCACTGCCCACTCTACTTATAAAATGTAGTTTTCACATGAATGATGTGGTACTATCCTTGGTTGTTAGTTTGTTTATTATACTAAGTTTAGCCTTTAAAGGGTACTTGTTTAAACTTTATGGTGTTTATGGTGCTCTCCTTCTTAGACAACAGGAAACCCATTACTAGAATCTGACACGTATTTCCTGCGGTTCTTTTACATCTATTGTGGAGGTGAATGCCACTGGACAGAATGACAAGACTCTACCACATGAGTGGCTTGACCCCTTCTATGATATCGTAGCTTAGTAGAGACTATTTGTAGCTCTTTTCTACAGATCATCTGAATGTCAAACTTGTGGTTTCAGTGGTATATTGTGTCTATGATATCTTGGAATATGCTCTTAAAGTATCAAAAATTAAACATTTTACTGTGATTACTGTAAAAATTTCCTCACCATCCCCAGGCTTATTTCATTATATACTACAATCTCACAGACTCAAAACTATCAGCAAATCACTGCCTTTATTTGTTTCTAGTAGTAAATACCAAATACCTAAAAATCTGATTATTTTTATGACTTTTGTATAATAGATCTATTCAAGTATAACATCTATCTTCTTCAGAGAGCTCAGTGAGTTCAATTAATATGGGCACACCAGTTACTCAGTTGTAAGGTCCACATGACAGGAGTCAGAATTTGTGCCATATTAGAGATATCAACACACTATGGAGAACTTGAGAATATTGCATTACTCTTCCTAGAATCTAGTATATACACCCTCTTTCAGATATCCCAGCGGGCAGTAGGATCCAGGCAATGTTCTTTTAGCCACTACATTCCACTGTAATCATTCACAAAAATGAAATAAATGTACAGTATGTGAAAAGCCAAATTATGTGTTGATAAAAGAGATTGTAGGCAGCTCAAGTAACAAAGGTAACATTTTCTTATTTCAGTAAAGCTGTCTCTATCTTTTAATACTTAGTAATTGTTTTTGGTGATTATTACTTAGTAATTTATTACATTTGTTTGAGAAAAGCCTTGCTCTCTGGTTAGGAACAGAAACTCTATTTGTTAGTATCATCTTTTGTTCTCTAATTGACCTCGGTAGCCTTTGTCATGTCGGTGAACATCTGTCTTCAACTGCTGTGGTTCCTGTCTGCTGAAAACTTTGTTCTCAGATGGGTTAGCATGTATCTAAAATTACAGCTTTCTTTACACAACTGATGCAGAACTACTGCTTTATAAAACATTCGAACTGGTAACCTATCTTAATATTTCACTTCGTTTGATTACTAATGTATAGAGAAACAATATTTATCTGAAATTGTAAACTATAAATTCATTTTATATAAAACCATTACCTTGTTTACAGTTATCTTTAATATTTGGTAAAGTAATACAAATAATGAAACAGATGAGTTATTTATGAACATGAATATGTTTTCATTTCAGTTTTGGAAATAGTAGGTCTGAGCTTATCATGTTACTCATTTAGAAATGACAGAAAAAGACTTGATTGATTGCACGTCTTCACTGATATTGAGCTGACATTATGCATTATGTTCTTTATGCAGAGAACTTCTTTTAAATTTTTAATTGCTATTTTCATATACTATATTAATTAATCATTTTCATTTTCCTGCTTTCTTTAGCATTGCCACATTTCTCTTTTCTTTTCTTTCTTTCTTTCTTTCTTTCTTTCTTTCTTTCTTTCTT
>LOJH01024978.1:4039-18920 GCA_001685095.1 Ellobius talpinus
CCAGGACAGGCTCCAAAGCTACAGAGAAACCCTGTCTCGAAAAACCAAAAGAAGCTATCTTCAAAATGATAAGAGAAGGGTACTCAAAATAAGATGCAGGCAGATTTTAGGTCATTTGTAATACAGAAATGTTTTTATGCGCTTGGGTGGTGCTTGTACTGTATTATCAATACACGCATGGCCTGAGTGCTGTTTGGACTGTATTATCAATACACGCATGGCCTGAGTGCTGTTTGGACTGTATTATAGATTCTTGTGAGAGGACTAGCCCTCACGTAACAAAGCTGGAAGACAGTCTTGATGAGCAAAAATGGTAATGAGACTGCAAAGAATTCAAATATACAAAGTCATCTTTATCCCCAACCAGCTTATATACCACACTCATTATTTCTTAGTGAAACCAGAATTGCTGCCCCAGTACAGGTATCCACTGTCCTGTCATTCCTTCACAACTTTATCATTATTTGCCTAAGATGTATAAAAACATGTTGTTCTCAGGCTTCACCTTCTTTGTGAAGAACTCACACTCTACTGTTATTATTCACTCCTTGTATCAGTTGGGAAGAGGAAATGACATCCTTTTCATGTTGACAAAAGCGACAAAAGTATGCATTGAGCCTTGGTGTCACCACATAATCCTGAGTTTAGAAGTCTGAAGAGCACTTATTTATCCAACCTTTTTAAAAACTCAGTGATAGGACAAGAACTGTGACCTCTCTTATCAAAGCTATTTAAAGAGGGCAGGGACCCAAAGCACGGCACATACAGTACGCCAGAGATGCTTCCAAGTGCATTCCTCTCACGTTAAATAATTCTCACAGCAGTCGCATAAAGCAGACATTACTAATGTCTCCATCTGATAGATGAGACAACTGACATAAATGGGTCAGCAACTTACCCAAGACCAATTTAAGCCAGTAAATAAAACAAATAAAGATTTCCCTTCTATATACTATAAATATTTATTAGCATTGGTTAATAAAGAAGCTGCTTTCGCCTATGGCAGGGCAGGCTATAACTAGGCGGAAAACTATACTGAATACAGGGAGAAAGACGCCATGTAGCTGCTGAAGGAAAAAGTTGCCAAAACCTTACTGGTAAGTCACAGCCTTGTGGCAATACACAGATGAATAGAAACAGATTAATTTAAGATGTAAGAGCTAGCTAGGAATACGCCTGAGCCCCTGGCCAAACCGTGTTGTAACTAATATAGTTTCTGTGTGATTATCTAGGTCTGGGTGGCAGGGAAATGGAAAAGCAGTCTCCGATTACAAATATCAGTTAAAATGCAGGTTCTTACCCACACATTGCTCAGCCTTGTGAACTGGGGCTTCAGCCCTACTGTAAAACACAGCTCCAAATATTTTCTAGCTATCAGCACAATAGAGGCTGGAGTCACAGGCCGTGTACAAGTCTGCACTGACCCAGGGCCTGCCTCACACAGCTGCTAGAAACTAAGGCATCAGAGGTGTAAATACCCTTACATGCCAATTTATTCATCTATGAATTTTTGCTCTGCATACAGTATGTAAAGTATTGTACTATTCAATGAGTCATATTCCTAAACAAAATGATCCTACCCTAGATTTTACAGTCTAGAAAGGGTTGTCAAAAGGCAATAAATAAATAAATGTGAAAGGAATTCTTATAAAATTACCTCAGTTTTCAAAACAATACCAAGAAAGTGGTGACTTGTGTAATTTGTTAAAAAATTGGAAACAGCCAGGCGGCGGTGGCACACACCTTTAATCCCAGCACTTGTGAGGCAGAGACAGGAGGAGCTCTATGAGTTTGAGGCCAGCCTGGTCTAAAGAGTGAGTTCTAAGACAGTCTCCAAAGCTATAGAGAAACCCTGTCTCGGAAAACAAAACAAAACAAAAACAAAACAAACACAAAAAAACAAACAAAAAAAACCCTGAAAACATTAGGGAGTTGGGGAAAACCTAGGTTATTTCCAGTTGGTAAGATAAAAGCGGTCACTAGTGTCATTTGAACAGAGCCTGTGAAGATGGTGCAGTAAAAGGACACCAAGGAAACTGTGTGAGCAAAGGCAGGAAACAGTGTGGAGCCACTGACAACCAAAAAGCACAAAGGTGTGCTAGGATTAAACAGACAACCACAAGGCACAAGGCATGGTGGTGCACATCTGTAATCCCAACACACGGGGGCAAAGCCAGGTGGATTCTGAGTCTGAGGTCAGCCAGGTCTACAGAATGAGTTCCAGGCTAACCATGGCTGCATAGTGAGACTGTGTCTCAAAAACATGAAGCTTATCAACTACAAACTGGAACCAACCATAGAAAATGCTATCAAATTAAGAACCATGAGAATCACAGGACATTTTAAGTAAGAAGATGACATAGTAAGTGTGCTTTAGAAACAATAATTTTTGACAGGCATAGTGGTGCACACCTTTAACCCCACAATTTAGAAGGCAGAGGCTGGGGGAATCTCTGAATTCAAGGCCAGCTTGGTCTACAGAGTGAGTTTCAGGATATCCAGGGCAACATGGGGGGGAGGAAGGAAGAGAAAGAGAGAGAGAGAGAGAACACTAGCTACTCCTCCAGAGAACCCAGGTTCAATTCCCAGATCTATATGGCACCTCAGAAACCGTCTGTAACTTGTTCCAGGAGATTCAACCCCCTTTTCTGGCCTCTCTGTGTACTGCACACATGGTGCAGGCAAGGCACCCACACAAATAAAAATCACTATTTCTTAAAAAGAAAAAAATTGTTAGAAGAGTGTAGAACATGTCAGAAAGTTTGAGTTATGGTGAAGAATAGCTACACCTGTACCATATAAGCCAGCAATGAGACTCCTGAGAGCTCCAAAGAGATGAAAATTTGTGCCGACACAAACACCTACATACAAATGACAGCAGCACTATTGTTGAAATGTCCAAGAATCCAAAAGAGCCTACAAAATGTCAACAGTTAAAACTGTGGTACACTGATACCATCAGCTACAACCTTGCAATAAAAATAAGTTATTGTATATTCAGTACCTTGGATGAGTCTCAAGGATATTAGACTTGACGGAAAAAGCCAGTCTCAAAAGGTCACACACTCTGTGGTTCTACTTATGCAACGCTTTCAACCTGACAAGATTATAAAAGTAGAATCGATTAGTGGTTGCCAGAGTTAGAGATAACAGCACAGAGAAGGATCTTTGTAATGAAGGAACAGTTCTTTATTTGGATTGGAACAATGTCTAAGAATCTATTCATTATAAAATGACAGTTTCCTGTTTCTGATAATGTCTTATAGTTATGTAATTTGTAATTACAGCAGGAAAGTGGATGAAAGTGGATGGGTTCTCTGGCCCATCTGTGCTACTCCCTGTAAACCTTCATTTCAAAACAAAAAGTTTAAAAGTTCCTTTTTTTAAAACTATCCTAAATAATAAAAATTGCATGCCTTTTTTAAAAGTTAAAAAAAAAGAGGTGTTGATGGTAAGAGTTAGCTCTGTACTTCCAGGACCTGAATCCAGTTCCCACCACCCACATCAGTTGGCTCCTAATCACCTGTAGCTCCAGCTCCNGGGGGGGGATTTGACACCTCTGCCTCCACAGGCACCTGTACTCATTTACATATACCGATACATAGACACACATATAAATGATGAAAAACAGAAAAAACAAACAAAAACCTATTAGCCAGGAGGTGGCGGTGCACATCTTTAGTCCTGTACACAGGGCGGTGGATCTCAGTGAGTTCAAAGCTAGCCTAGTCTATAGAGTGAGTTCCAGGACAGCCAGAGCTACACAGAGAAACTCTATGTCAAAAAACCAAACCTAACAAACAAACAACAACAAAACCCTATTACTAGCTAACTCTAGGATGGGCTCTTCACTCTACATTTCCAAAGTTTGTTTTATATATTTAGCATGTAAGAAAAAGAATTTTAAAAAATTAAAACATTATTTTTCAGTGAAGTATAATACACTTAAGTAGATAAGCAAAAAATCAATTAAACTACTAATTTGTATATGCTACATATACTAACAAAAGATAAGAAATACTGAGTTAAACAGCAAAACCACAATATCCAAAGCAAGACATGACTACATCAACTTCATCCCCCATTAACTCTAACTGTAATTTAAGAATGCCTTCACCTTTATCCCAGGAGGAACTAAGACTTTAAACATAATTATCTGAGGCTTTGAATACATCACTTTGTTAATCAGGAGCACAGAATCCTTACAATGTTAACTCTGCAGTGATCTAAGACATTTAGTGTAACTGTTCAATGTATGGCTGAATAAACTAAAGATAGGGAGTTAAATTTGATAGAGCTTATCACCAACAGAATCTGATATAAAACTCAGAACCACAGTTAAGAATGCTGCCTCTGCCAAGCAGTGGCATGTCTTTAATCCCAGCACTTGGAAGACCAAAGCAGGCAGATCTCTGTAAATTTGAGGCCAGCCTGATCTATGTAGTAAGTTCCAGGACAGCCAATGCTATACAAAGAAACTCTTTCTGAAAAAACAAAAACAAAACAAAACAAAATAAAATGCTGCCTCTGAGCTGGGTGTTAGCAGTGCAGGCCTTTAATCCCAGCAGAGGCAGGTGGGTGAGTTCAAGGCCAGCCTGGTCTGCAAAGTAAGTTTCAGGACTGTCAGGGCTACACAGGGAGAAATCCTGTCTTGAAAAAAAAACAAAAAAAGAAAAGAAAAAACCAAAAAAACAAGCTGGAGAGATGGCTCAGTGGTGAAGAGCACTGACTGCTCTCCCAGAGGACCTGTGTTCAATTCCCAGCACCCACATGGCAGCTCACCACAGCCTGTAACTCCAAGATTTGACACCCTCACACAGACAAACATGCAGGTAAAACACCAAAATTAATTAATTAATTAAAAAACTATATGAAGGTGCCTCAAAAATCTAAAAGTATTGGGTGGAGAGATGGCTCAAAAGTTAAGAGCACCGACTATTCTTCCAGAGGTCCTGAGTTCAATTCCCAGCAACCACATGGTGGTATACAACCATCTGTAATAAGATCTGGTACCCTCTTCTGGCCTGCAGGTAAACATGCAGACAGAACACTGTATATATAATTAATAAATAAACATTTCAAAAAAAATCTAAAAGTAAGCCCCGTGTGGTGGTATAATCCAGCACTCTGCAGGGGGAGGCAGAAGAACCAAGAGTTTGTCATCCTGGTCTACAGACCAGCTCAGACTATCGGAAACCTTGTCTCAAAAAAAAGGTACCAAAAAACAAACAAACCAAAAACACAAACAAAAAACAACAACGCCCCCAGAAACCCCACTTTTAAGTAGCTAGCTCCTATAGTTGTATCTGTAAACCCCCCCCACAAACCTGGAGAGGGTTTAAGCCAGTCAGGGAATGTCCTTAGAGGGACTGTGGAGCCCATCTCTTCCTGGCCCTGCTCCACCCTTTCCCGTCATAAGGTAAACAAGCTTTGCTTTGCCATCGTCTATTTCATAATATGCTTCCTCTATACACATTAAAAAGCAACAGGGCCAGAACCTCTGAAAGCCACAAGTCAAATAAATCATCTCTGTAGGTGCCGTCTCAGACATTTTGTTAAAGTAACAGAAAGCTGACTGACACTCATTGGAGATGATGCTAGCGTATCAAAGAAAGGCCTTCACATTCATGTTTTATTACAGTAGCTAAGATACAAAATCAACCTAGCTGACCACCAAACAGATGACTAGGTGAAGAGAATCACAAAGGAAATACTCCAGACAGAAACCAAACAGAAGCCAATGCTCTGGAGCCGGGGTTAGAAGACTGCTTGAGATCAGGAGTCTATGGCAGCCATAAAAGGGATTCGCTAATAAAAATACCTAGCTCTCAGACTTCATCAGACAAGTGCTATTTCAACTGTGGAGCGCTTAGCTACCATACCTAACTCCCCGCAAGGCTCAGGAATAACCAGGAAAGATGAGGTGGAAAGATTAAGAAACAAAGGTTCTGGAGAAACAGGGCAAAACTGTCGTCTGGATATGACAGACCTGCTATACTTAAGGACTCACAGTTGGTGGCTTCTAGGGGAGTAAGAGACAGATTTCTTTTAAGGGTTTGGCACCATAGGCCAAAGCTCCAGGAGATGGTCCCCACCCAGGAGTATAGGGGTAGCACAAACTGAACTAGTAAACTGGTTATTTAAAAAACAAAACAAAACAAAAACAAGAAAAAAAAACCAGCTGGGGCAGATGGTAGCGCTCAGGAGGCAGAGGTAGGTGATCTTTGTGAGTTCGAGGTTAAGTTTACAGTCTACAAATCCAGTTCCAGGACAGACAGGGTTGTCACACAGAGAAACCCTGTCTTGGAAAAAGAAAAAGAAAAGAAGAAAAAAAGACATGAGTTGGGAGGAAGTGGAGAGGTAGGGAGGTACGATGGGGAGAAATGGTGGGTGAATATGGTCAAAATACATTGTATGTATAGATTAAATTCTCAAAGAATTAATGAAAGTGGTATATATTTAAAATAAATAAAAATTTCAACCACTTTCACTAAAATGGGTGGACTAGAGGATATTATGTTAAGTACAGAAAGTCAGGTATAATGAAGCACGATTAATAAAAGCTCAGAGACTAATATTGGGGTTCAACCTGAATATCCAAAAAGCAAAGCAGCCAATCAATCACTGGCTCTTACCTCAACCTCAGTCTGTAATAGTGATTCTGCCTCCAAGAATCTCAGACTATGTCTGAGAGCTGTCTCCTCCCATTTTATAATCCTCTCTAGGGCTGAGATTAAAGGTGTACACCACTGGGATTAAAGGCATGCACCACCGGTTTCTATGGCAACTAATGTGGCTATTGGGATTAAAGGTGTGTGGTGCCATTACTTGGTCTTTAAGGCTGAGCGGGGAGGGGGCTGTTTTACTGTCAGCTCTTTAAGCAAGCTTTATTAAAAAACAACTGAAATGCCACTACAGCATAGAGTCAGTATACTCTCTGCCTAACGTGTAATGAAAACCAAGGCAAACTGACAGAGCATCGTGATGGTACAGAGAGGCGAGGAGGACAATGCACAACAAAAGCGACAGAAGCAATGATCCTAGGACTGGGAAAGTAGCTAAGAGGGAGAGTGCTTCTTGTTTGAGGCCCTGCATTCAGTCTTTAGTTACTACAGCAGGAAAAGTGAGGAAGATATGAGTGATTTTATACAGACTGAGCAGTTATATCGTGTGCACACGCACATGCACGCAAATCAGTTAATGAAAAAAGAGGCTAAGAATTTCAAAAAGATCAAGGAAGTGTATATGGGAGGTTTTGGAGGGAGGAAAGAGAAGGGAAAATGTAATTATAATCTCAAAAGTAAAAAATAAAGGGGGCTGAAGGGATGGTTNGCAACCACATGGTGGCTCACAACCATCTATAGTGGGATCTGATGTCCTCTTCTGCCATGCAGGCATACATGCAAGTAGAGCACTCATACATAAAATACATCAAAATAAATAAATAAAAAGTAAAAAGAATAAGGAGAAAAGGAAGGGAGGGAGGAAGGAAGGGAGGGAGGGACTCACTCTAGTGTTTGGTTGCAGAATGGGATTACTACAGTTCATAATAACCTATATTTTATTAACAAATGGAAATGTTAATCACCCTGATCTGATCATTGTATAAGGGTATTTTTACCAGTTTTCACACTGGGAGCTGGGGAAATGGCTCAGGGGATAAAAGAACTTGTTGTGCAAGCATCAGGACCTGAATTCCAACACTCACGTAAAAAAAGCCCAGCATGGCAGAGAATGGCAAAGCAGGACACAAAACTCATCCTCTGGCTTCATGAGCGCCCGTGTACACCCCCCCAACACACACACACACCACAAAAGTTTAAAACAAAAAATCCTGCTTTTAAAAATACCCTGTATCTCCTAAACATGACCAATTTTGAGTTAAATAGGTTTTTAATGTTTAAGGACACAGGGAACTGGAAAGATGGTTCAGCTGGTAAATGCCGGCCAGATAAGCATGAGGAAGTTCAGATCTGGATCACCCATAAAAAGCCAGGCACAGCAGTGTCTGCCTGTAATCCGAGCATGGGCTGGGAGGCAGAGACAGGAAATTCTTCAAGCTCACTGGCCAGCCACTGAGCTATCAGTCTCAAAGTCTTAAAGAGGTGGAGTACTGATCCAGACACAGAGCAAGAAAAATGTGACTGCCTCGCCTAAAAGGTACTGAGCCACGTGGCTAACATAGACAATGGGTTAATATAAGTTATAAGAGTTAATAAGAAGCCTAAGCTAATGGGCCAATCAGTTTATAACTTAAAAAAAAACTTGAAGAAGTGACTAAGGAAGACATCCAGCACCAACCTCAGACCGTCCCACGCACATTTTCTCTCTCTACACAAGTGCGAAGTACTAACTAACCTACTGATCTGAGCATTATAAACTGTAGACATGTTGAATTACCACTCTGCACCTTGCAAACACATACAACTGAAGTATTTTTAAAAGAAAATTAAATAAAAATACAAATTTATGCAATATCCAATTGGTTATTGTTGATATCTAAAAGGACAACTTGAGAAAAAACTGGGCAACTTCTGAAAAATGAGAGGCATCCCTAAACAAAAAAGACACAAACTACTCTACCAGGCTTAATTATCTCAACATACAAAACCACACTTGGTTCTAATTTATCATTAGACAAGCTTTAGAACACACAAGACACATCAACAAAATCAACTCTTGCTCTTAATCTGTTCAATTTATGTCTGTGTAAATGTGCACACATTTCTTGTGTATGTACAAATTTCTCCAAAACAATGGGCTACAACTATATAAAGCATTCATTTAGATTCAGTGACAATCATACATTCAAATATCCCTAAATCAGTGATTTTCAACCTGTGAGTTGTGACCCCTTTAGGGTGGGGCAGCGTGTCAAGTGATCCTTTCAAAGGGGTCAATCTAAGACCATCAGAAAAGAGATTATTTAACTATGATTCATAACAGTACAAAATTATAGTTACCTAGTAACAAAAATAATTTTATGGGCCAGGCGGTGGTGGCACACACCTTTAATCCCAGCACTCAGGAGGCAAAGGCAGGAGGATCTCTGTGAGTTTGAGTTCAGCCTGATCTACAAGAGCTAGTTTCAGGACAGCTAAGGCTGTTACACAGAGAAACCCTGTTTCGAAAAACCAATAAATAAATAAATAAATAAATAAATAAACAAATAAACAAATAAATAAATAATAAAATTTTATGATTGGGGTCACAACATGAGAACTATATTAAAGGGTCATAGCATTAGGAATGTTGAGAACCACTGCCCTAAAAGAAATACAGAATATGGTGTTTTGGAAAATTACTGATTTGATAATCAGCACAAGTCTTAAATTTTTTATTGTTTCTAAGTGGTGTTAGAAAAAAAACAAAAACAAAAAAAGAAAAAAAGAAATCCAAACCTCAAGGCTCAAGACATAACAGTGAAGAGTAAAGAGTCTTAAAATTTATGAACAGGTGCCAGGAGGTGGTGGCACACGCCTTTAATCCTAGCAGATCTCTGTGAGTTGGAGGACAGCCTGGTCTACAAGAGCTAGTTCCAGGACAGCTAGGGCTACACGGAGAAACCCTGTCTTGAATAAAAAAGAGACTGAACAGGACTAGGTTGTGTGTGGCAGAACATCCCTTTAATCCCAGTACTTGAGAGGGAGACCTTGTTTCAAAAGGGAGAGAGGAAAAGGGTTAGAGGGCTAGACTGAAGAAAATAAATTATAACCAAGGCTAATACACTTCCAGGGATGGAAAAGTTCAGCTTTCCTGGCAGGATGCTTGCCTGGCTTGCAGAAGGCCTCAACCAGAATCCTTAGCACTGAAGAAAATGAAAAACATTTTAAAGGGAGAATGCCATATAGTTTTTCTTTTTCTCTTTTACTTTTTCGTTTTTTTGAGACATGGTTTCTCTATGTAATAGCTCTGGTTGTCCTGGAGCTCACTTTGTAGACTAAGCTGGCCTCAAGCTCACAGATTCTCCTGCCTCCGCCTCCTGGGTGCTGGGATTAGTGCCAAATAGCTTTTCAATTCATATATTACTAGGCTACTGTTTGGCTCTACATACATTCCTTGAGAAAGTATGCATAATATACCCTGTCTTCTAGCTGTCATCTTACAGTGTGTACTTTTCTGGTACCCTGGGTTTTTTTTAATCTTTCTTGGTTGTGTACATACATGGTAGAGATATAGCTAAGAATGAAGAGCTGACATGGCTAGCTTTCTTTGGAACAACAAAATAATAGAGCACTGTTCTCTTATAGGGTTGGGTACTCTTATGAGACAGGGTTTCTTTGTGTAACAGTCCTAGCTGTCCTGGAACTAGCTCTGTAGACCAGGTTGGCCTTGAACTCACAAAGATCCACCTGCCTCTGACTCCCCAGTGCTGGGGCATGTGTCACAACTACCCGGCTACAATGTATTATTCTTATAGGGACAGTGATGTCATTTGTAAGGTGATAATTTTTCAAATACTACTACCAGAATCTGAGAGTGCTGAATCAGACACAGCAACTGCTTGTTAGAAATCTTACTTTTATTTCTGCTCTTTGAGCTGTTGCAAATTATTCAGGAAAAATTAATTCAGAGTACTTATTAACCAAAACAAACAAACAAAACCACTGTGGGCTGATGAGCAAAGTTGTGGGCAAAGGTGCCAGCTGCCACATCTGATGACCCTGGGGACCCACATGGTGGAAGAAGAGAAAGGACTCAAGTTCCTTTTGACCTCCACCAGGTGCCGTGGCTTAGTTGACACTCCCATAAATAAACAAACAAACAAAGTTTCTTAAAAGCTACATGCAGGCTAAAATAAGCCCAACTCCTATTTAATCTAATACAGTCTATGTGCTACGCATTCAGCAGACACAAATTATACCAATTTGCATATCCATACACAAAACTCTAACACAAGCTTACAAAAGCAAAACAGCATAAACTAGACCATACTTTGGGCATGTCTATCTAAACTTCATGATTAACAATTCTGTAACAGTCATTTCACTCTCAAGCTTTGTTTTCTATTTCATTTGAAAAATGTAAAATTCTAAATAGCATTTTCTGTGAGCAAATAAAAATTTTTCTCTCTAAATTTATTGAAAGAGGCCAGAGAGTTGGCTAGGTGGTTAATGGCGCTTTTTGTTGTTGTGAAAGACCCGGGTTCAATTCCCAGCAACCACATGGAGGCTCACCGCCTCCTCAGGCAAGAAGCACACATATGTTGCACAGATGCAGACACATAAAATAATAAAAACAAATATAAAATAAAATAAATTTATTCAAGGATAGTTTGTTTTTTCTTAGCAAGCACAGGATGTTTCTTCTAAAACATTTCATAGAAACTCTGCATTGCAAAACAGGTGCAGAGGTGCAGAAGCAATTCCTCCTCTGCATACTCCAGTCTCTTGGTAGTGGCCTTTCTAGGGTGCCTGCACACCACCTCTGACCAGCAGAAAGCAGGGAAATGCATCTGCTCCCTTGGTTTCATGAGCATTCTCTTGGATGCAGTTCCGAGACACGTTTTTATTTGCTGTACTAAGCATGTACTCATACTCAAGAGTTCTCATGTGTATCAAAGGAGCACAAATCTTTTCTGGCTTCATCATACCTTTAAAGCAAAGCTTTCATTATTGAGCTGCACATAATTCTATCCACATACAGAACTGAGCTCAACGAGTAAAAATGTAACAGACAGTTTGTGGCCTAGGCTATACCAAAAATGTTTACATAGCAATCAAAATTTAGTGGCAAACAAGTTAGTTCGCCTAATTAGACCTGGCACCATGTCACACAACACTAGTAAATAAGTCTGTGAAACTAAGAAGTATAGATAGGCTGGCAGTTTGACATATTGACAGATAAAGTCTGTTATTTTTATTTTTTATACTGGCAACTGAACTCAGGATTTGAACATACTAGGCAAAAACTCTTATCAACTGAACTACAACACACATTCTCTCTCTCGTGTTCTCTCTCTCTCTCTTTCTCTCTCGCTCTCTCTCTCTGTCAGACACACACACGCACACACTTTCAAGAGAGGGATGAGGCTGGTCATGACTCCTGATCCTCTTAGTTTGTCCTGAGTGCTGGGATTATATGTATAAACCACCATGCCCAGATTAAAATCTTTATTGTTGTATGTTATATCACAAATCTAGTCAATGTAACAGAAAACACTGAGCCAAGACTTCATAATCTATTGCATGCTATGAAAATGTACTAGTTAACCTTAAAAAAAATAGAATTAGAAAACAGAAAAGACATCTTTTAAGTTAATGGCCAGGCTAGCTATAATCAATACTAAATAGACATCAGGCTGGGAAGCAAAATTCTTAAAAGATTTTTAACAAGCTAGTTAATAGGGCTCTCCCCCTCCAACTGCTTGGGATTGAACCCAGAGCCTCCTGAATGCTAGGCAAATGCTCTGTCACTAAGTTACAGCTTAATGTGGCATTTACCTAAGACAAAACAATACCAGCATCCATTAGAACATCTGTATTTAACAGTCTGAGGAAAGTCATGACAATGTCTCAATCAGTTATAGCCAAGTTACAGCCAAGTACTGAAGACTTGACAACAAAGCCAACACATTTGCAGGCAACCGTGCAGCATGAACAGTCGCTCTACAGAGTGAGAATGCTGCCGAAAGCATTTCTCTGACTGCCAACTCAGCCACTGCCTTACAGTAGCTACCATAAACTGACTTTCCTTTCCAACTACATGATGGCGGGAAGTGACAGAGCAGAGTAAAAATACAGTCATCACTAGGCATGCTAACCTTTGATTCTGGGGCCCCATCTAACAGTTCTCTCCCTTCATAACAATGGTGGGATGCCTTAGCAAAGAATTCTTCTTTTTTTTGTTTTGTTTTTTTTCGAGACAGGGTTTCTCTGTGTAACCAACTGGCCTAGCTGCCTTAGAACTAACTTTTGTAGGCCAGGCTGGCCTCGAATTCACAGAGAGCCGCCTGCCTCTGCCTCCTGAGTGCTGGGATTAAAGGCGTGCACCACCACCATACAGCTATTTCAGTTGAGTTCAGCAAATTTTCATATATCAAAATTTTACTAAGTTTGGCTGGGTGAGGTAGTACATGCCTGTAATCCAAACACTCAGGAGGCTGACATGGGAGAATCATGAGTTAAAGGCTAGCCAGTATTACACACCAAGAATGCTTCCAAAAAAAGACCAGAGCTAATATGATGAAGGTTCCCAGTCTGCCAGGAAAAGCAGAAATATAAACAGTAACACGGCATAAAATCTTTCATCTAAAGATCGTCTTTACTAAAGAAGTTTACCTTTTGACAGTCTCAAAAAAGCAAAATTAAGAATTCACCTATTCTTTGGGAAATTACTAATTCTACCGAGCATTCAATGGTATGATATACGGTCCATTTACATAAACTTAAAAGCTTGTTGCGATCAATGAATGATCATCTCATGAAGATTCAGCAGTAGATGCTTGTTGGAGTGGAAAATTAAAAATTGCTTTGAAAATGTCCAACAACTTAGCAAAACCTACCTAATGAGCCACAAAAGTCAAACACAAGCCTCAGTTAAAAGTCAAAGGTTCCACAGAGTCACGTTACTGTTTCTATTTCTACTAAAAGTGCACACAAATTTTAGGATCAATACTTTCCTGGCAGAATTACGACTTTGGTACTATGTCTTCTAGAAAAAGCACCTGTTCCTTCTGTCAGCTATAACCTCCCTTTACTACCCTCATTTTTCTAGAGCACTATAGAAAAAAATATCATTGATGCAAAAATCTGCAAAATAGAATACCGGTCCTGAAAAAGCTGTCAAACTTACCCCTCAAATTTTTTACGAGGGAACCCCAATCCTGGAGTTACCAATGGGAAGATCCTGTAGGTTCCTGGACTGTTGGCATATGTCCTCTTAACCCAGGAATCTTCTGGGACCGTATTTTCACCCTGTGGCAGTTTGCGGGTCAACTCAAGCCGTACGTAAGTGTTAACAATTTTCACTGAATTATCTGAAAATCCAAGAATCCAAAACCCTCTTGCAGGTTTAATTTTTAAAATTGAAAAGTAATGTATTAAATCCTTTCTTAAGATTTAAACTTGTCCGACATCTAAACCTTCTTAAGAAAGCACAAAGAAAAAGAATAAACCACTCGCGTCAGAAGATATCTGGGTAACATCTCTATTTCCAGAAATCACTACCATCTTCCAACATCACTTCCTCCCCATTCGCCTCCCCTGTCCGTGGACGGTGATGCATACCCGCTCCTCGCACTCCAGATTCTTAAAAGGACCACAAACAAGAGAGCCCTATAGCCCATATCCACTACCCAGAGATCTTTGACGCCTTGAAAGCCACTTTCCTGTGAAAAAGTCAAGGCCCTGAATTAGATCCCCGAAGGGTTCATTTTTCTTCCTGGACTTTTTCTTTCTAACCTTTAGGCCAAGAGACTTCCCACCCGACCCCTCCCTCTTTCCAGCCAACCCTAACTCCCGGCCCTTCAAAGCCACCATTCCCACCGGGTCAGGTGGCTGTCAGTCCCCACCCGGCTGCCTTGCCCTTGCGCCGGTTTCAGGCGGCCCGGGGCCAGTTCTTCACATCCCTCACACCCACGGCAATAGCCCAGGGCACCTCCTCCTCCGCGTCCGGATTCCGGGGACCCCTCGCACGTCCCACCTTCACCAGCTGGGCTGCAAGGCCCCTGCGCCTCGCCCCTTGTTGCCCGACTTCCTCCGGATTCCATTCCAGAGCGGCCTACCCTGGCTCCCCCAACCGTCTCCCCGCGGTCCCCAGCGTCCCCGGCTCTCACTCACCCTTGGCTGCAGGTGCCCCCCAATCTCCCTTCTCCTCAGCCTCGGAGCCCGCTCACCTCCGCGGTGGGAACCGAGCTGCCCGGACCCAGCTCGGAGCTGGC
>LOJH01024980.1:624-15956 GCA_001685095.1 Ellobius talpinus
TAGAAAAAGACAAGATCTCCTGAGTAAATTGGGAGCATGGGGAGCATGGGAGAGAGTAGAAGGGGAGGAGAGGGGAAAGGAAGGGAGGGGAGTGGAGAAAATATATATCTCAATAAAAACAATGATTTATGTAAGTAACCCCCCTCAAATTCAATGATTCACTAAGCTGGACATGTATGGTGTCACTTCATTGATCTGCTGTGGTGTTGTTCTGTGTCCGTGGATGAATAGATGTTAACTCACATCTGCCGAGGAAAAGTCACACACAGACCAAGAAAGCATTTTTTTTTGTTACAACTCAAAACAGCAGTCCCCAAGAGACACTAAATCCATTTATTGAGAACTCAGGTGACATGTCTGTATTATCAAGTGTTATAAGAAAGTACCAGAAATACAATTCCACCAACTCATTTACTGCCCTTGCATCCAAAAGCAAAGAAACAATGACATCAAGCATCACTCCACAGTGGGGGGGTTCACAGTGAATTTTACTTACCAGAAATGGAAGCACCCTCATTCTTATACCACACTTATTCTTTTACTTTCATGCAAACTTTTAGGAACAAATCAGGTATGAAAAATGGGGATTGCATGTGCAGTGAATTTTAGTCCATAAATATAACAATATCTTATATTGTTTGTGGAGTTTACAGAGTCCAGAGCAGATACATTAGCTCACTGAATCATGACAAAGGCTCCATGAGGTAGGTATTATTGAATTTACAGGTGAAGTACCTGAGACTTTGAGGGTAAGTAACATGTCCAAGGAAAGAGAAAACTAGGATTTAATTAAATTCAGGCCCTGCGACATACAGAGTTTGTGTGTGAATTGCAGCATGTAATATAAAAGAGAGACAGTGGCTTATTTGTAGTTTACCCACTGAGGAAAAGAAAAAAAAAGTCAGGTCTGTTCATATGTAGATGTTGGTAACTTCTTCATTTTTATATAATTAAATTACAAATCACCTCCCATTATTCCAATTATTTTCATCAGCTTTTCAAATTCTTGCAAAGATAAACTTAGGTAAAAGAAAAAATATATAGGTCACGGTGTCTCTCTCTCTTTGTGTGTGTGTGTGTGTGTGTGTGTGTGTGTGTGTGTGTGCGTGTGCGCAGGAGGTCCAAACTCCAGGATATTCGGTAGATCTTGACATTTCCAAGACATGGTACCCATCTCATTCATCCAAGTGAAATTCTGCAATATGGCAATTAAATTGATCATAATGTGTAACCTGGTATAACACTGGCAGTCCTAAGTTTTTACATGGATCTGAAACTAGAAAACAGGCGTTTTCTGACAAGCAATGGGATATATAAACTTCCTCTTACTGACAGAACATTGATGGTTCACACTTTACAAATGAAGTTAACTGTAGTTGAGTCCTGGTGATTTTAGAAATAGGCTAACTGAAATTCAAACACACATAGCTACACAGAAACATCACACCCTCCCAAGTTAGTCTCTGAGTCAGGGAGCTAACTTCAACTTAAGATTCATCTTTCATTTATTCTACACAATTGAAATGAGAATTTTTGCTTGGAAGTGGAATCTGCATGCTCATAAAACAATTTGAGGACGTTTATTCTTTTGATAATACAGTGGTGAAATGCTAAGACAAAACAGGTTTGTGATTTAATGGAATAAATCTGATAATCACACAATGAAAAAAATCAACACAAGAAGGAATGATGTATTTGAGAACATTTTTAATAAATAATGTGACAAAAATTACTTTTTTGATTATTGAATTTTCAGTATGCAAAATTATGGCTAAAAATAAGAGGTTTCTTACATGAACATAATGAAAACATTAATCACATGGATTGTTCCCTTAGTACTGCACACCCTTTCTATGGGACTTTTTCAAATTACCTAAATGAACACACTTAGTTTTTGGTGAATACCAGCCTTTTTTTGTGGTTCAGTTTTGTTTGGCTTTGTGGGGTCAAGTCTGATAACTACATATGACTAAAGGTTCATATTGTTTTCTTCGAATAGCACCAATTATAAAGTCAATTAAATTCATATAATGTCAAAAAAAATCATAGAAATCTACAGTCAGAGAGCATCACTTGGCAATTCCAAGTAGGAATACCTCTGATGAGCTTCTAAGGAAATCTTATAAGAGTCAACATTGGCCACAACAAACTTAACACTTCTTTTTCTTAAAGTCCAGGAAAAATTAGAACCATTTGGTTCACAACCCACAATAAAGTCTGTACATGACTTCACCAGCTGTCATCATTCAAATATTGCAAATACAAACACAGAGCATTAAAAAAAACAGGTTAAAAACACTTCTCAACAGTTTCTTCAATAAGACAAAAAAGGTTAATAGTTACAATGGTTTACAAATAAAGTTTAGTGATTGTGCTTTTAAAACCAAAAAAAGATTAAAAACAGTGCATTACAAAAACAAAAATCAAACAAACTTCCTTAAGTGGCACTTCTGAAAGTTGAACTGACACTACCAGAAGAAATTTTAGGCCAGTTAAGATAGGGATGTCCTTACTCAATTGGTTGTTAAAAACATCCACTTGTTTGTAATATGCATTTGTAGTTGCTTTTTGATTGAAAAATAGAACAAGATTTTTTGCTAGGTTTACTTCTGACAATGACTAGATAACCAGAGGTCCAATTGGCTTAGCCCTACTCATCCAAAAGTACATTTCCAAGAATATATTTCAGTGATTGAAATGAAGACAAAATTAAGTACCACCAGGAGTTGCAAAGAGTATATATTTACAATGCTTCTACCCCATTCAAATCATCTGCAGTTCTGTATTTGATATATTTTTAGTTAATCCCAGCAATGGGTGATATGAAAGACTGATTTTAAAATCATGTAAAATGAAGTATGCTTTAATTGGCATTAGCAGTTGGTCATAGAACTATTAGGAGAGCCCTTAGCATGAGGTTGATTCATCACCTTTGTATCTTTGATCAATTTTTTTTTTGCTATAAATTCGCTTGACATATAAGCAGTGCAATGTCTTATCTCAGGGGCAAAATGCAAAAGAATTGGTCTGTTCTTTCTTGCTGGCTGACAGCTGAAGTAAGCAGCAAGACACTTCCCTTGCTGGAAGTCAAGTGTAACGGTTGCAACAGTGAGGGGGAAGAGGGAGGTTCCTCAAGGGTTAGGCAATCAATCAGCAACAATAGAAACCCAAGACATTTTTAAAAAGTGGTATTCCAATAGGAGGAATAAAAATGACAATTTGTACATTCTGATTGCACTGAACACTTCATCTGGCATTGCGTGTCATCAGACGTGAGGCAACTTGAGTGACGATTTCACATTAATATCCCAAGCCTCTCTGGTTATCTTCAGCTTTCAGTTTCCTATAAGAGATGAATTTTTGTTCAATTCAAAAACAAAGCAAAAGGTAATTGTCTTATGCTTATTTATATTCATTAATTGTGTATTTCTTTATTTCTTGGCATGTGTTGCAGTGTTTATCACAGCTAATTCATTTCTCAACTTTAATTGGTTTTTGTTGCAAATTCAACCATCCTGAAATAAGTACCAACTTGTTCTGTGACATACCTGGATGTCACAGGTCGGGGCACAGGGTTCCGAGCAAGGAGCCTACTTTTCCACTTCTCCCCAGTGCCATCTCTCCATTTTAATTCCGCATATCATTTTTAAATACTAGGTTTAATAGCAAATATATTTCAGCCCCACTGCCTGCAAAAGTTCGTCTATTTAAAAGGCAAAAAAAACCTTTAAAAACTAATAGTCTGGCAGCATTTGTGGGAGAAGTTTTTCTTATTCGAAACAACACAATCTCAACACGAGATGCATATGGTACTCAATTACACACAATTTCTTAACATTTCATCTTACATTTTGAAGTAAGACTCTAAAACTCATTTAGCATCTACTTGAGATTAAACATTTATAAAGAAACAAATTTGACTTTGAGTTATTTTTATTAGCTAGAGAAAGCATACTAAATTTCAAAGAGAAGGGACTTTTAAACATGACTTCCCACTATATCTTGGGTAATAGTCCTAGATTACAAAGAAGGGAAGAGGAATTTATTTGACTTAGACAGAGTTCCTCTTCCAGCCAGGCTCCTTTCCAAAACAGGGAAGGTATAAGAGAGTAGGAAGGTAAGTCAAACTAAGCCTGGACAGATACTAGATGCTAAACACTCGTATCATGCTAGCTCTTGCCTCACTGAGGTTTCAGATAATATAATGAATTATACCATCTCAGACCAAGATCTTTCCCAACTTGTGTTCTGTCACATATGTTTTATATATAGAAATAAGTGAAAGAATATGAATCTGAGGTCTGTGAGGACATAACTATTAGCATTTAGAATTATGACATCCATTCGAGGAAAATTCTTCAATTCACAGAACTTCAGGTGCCAGCATCGCAGGCATTAGGATACAGAACGTTTGTGATAAAATAGTTGCATGTCTATATGCTGACAGGTGTTCTTAATGTCGAGGGCTGGCATTACGACTGTAGTCTAAAGTTTTAAAATGGAGGAAATTATGCATACCTCTAATTCTTCATTATTATCGTCTCCTCTTTCATATCCCCCAAGTACTTGCATTTCTGCCATGTTCCTCCGACCTACACTCGCCTGCTCTCTTTGTCGGCTTCCCGATCCTCGTGATGACATTGAGCTTGAGGAACTAGGATCTCTGGGGTTGTTTGATGTAGGGAAAGTCGGTCTACAGTACGGTAGAATATCCTCTGTGTATAGAAATACAGCAAGAGTACGTGAACGAGATGCTACAATTTCACCTTACAATGTGTCACCCCTGTCTCTGCAATCCCGAATGGCCAAGCAAGACTGATTCTGAGGCTTAAGTGCAAACACTACAAGCGTAATAACGTGGACTGCCTTTGGAAAATGAAAATAACAAGTCTTATTTTCCACGCATTGGTTAGGGATTTGGATTGGCTCCACTCAGAAGTCAGTGCCCACCCCAACCTCACCTGGGACCAAGACCATTAAAGGAGACAAGTCAAATGTGGAATCAATTGACTTCCAATTCTTTTATTCAGAATGTGATCTCAGCTAGTTTAGACCCCACCACCACCAAAATGATAGTAGAATATGTGCTTAAAGGAGCTGTGACATGCACAAAGACAAGACAGCAGGATCACTGTGTAGGCAAGGTGTTCTTATGAGGAGTTAGGAGGAAGAAGAAATTTCCCAATCATGTGATAAGCTTGGGGTCAGACTCTCCTTGTCAAGACCAACCTAAATGTATTTGCACCATTGAACCCTGGATCCCAGAAGGTGACTGTTCGGGTGGAAGCTTCACCCAGCCCCTGGCATCCATGTATCCAAAGCGTCTATAATGGGCAGGTGGAAGCACCACTTCAAGCCCCCTCCCCCATCTCTCACTAAACCCAGCTGCATCTCAGAAGCCCCACCAAATGATGACTTTACTCCCAGAGATGCTCAAGACCACTCCCACTGGGTACTTCAACTGCCCTCCAAAAAACTTCCTTTCCGATTTCCTCTCGGGGGGGGGCTGGAAAATCATCCAAGAGTGTCTTATCCATTAAACCTGGGCTTTTTCTAATTTGGTTCGATTTGGTCTGATGTGGTGGAGAGGCTTATTGGGGCATAGAAACTTTTCAGTGATTTCAAATAATAAGGCACTGCGGTGGTTTGAATGAGAGTGTCCCCTACAGTATCAAATATTGGAATGCTTGGTACCCTGTGGGTGGAACTGTTTGGGATGGATTAGGAGGTGTGGCCTTGTTAGAGGAGGTGTGATACTGGGAACGGGAGTTGAGGTTTCAAAAGCCCATTCATTTTGTTCTTTCTTAAGCATCTGATGTAAACTCTCAGCTACTGCTCCAGCACCAAGCTTGCCTGCTTGCTGCCATGATCCCTACCATGATTGTTCTGAACTCACCCTCTGAAATATAAGGCCCCAGTAAATGGTTTCTCCTATGAATTGCCTTGATCATGGTATCTCTTCACAGCAACAGAAAAGTAACTAAGATAGCACACTAGCCAATTAGTTCCTGAATTTCTATCTCCTTGCAACTTTAAGTTTCCTGATGTGAAATAATTTAATTGCTCAATTTTCCTCCACAGCCTGTCTATACTCTGGACATAAAACCATTAAAAACAAAACCAAAAACCTTCAACACGCTCCCTTCATTCACCTCTGGACCTTCATCTCTGCATTTTTTTCTTTCTTGGGGTTTTTGAGACAGGGTTTCTCTGTGTGGCCCTTGCTATTCTGAAACTTGCTCCATAGACCAGGACTCTGCCTCCTGAACGCTGGGTTTAAAGGTGTGTACCACCGCACTAGGCCATCTCTGCATATTTATGATCTAGTCAAATGTTCCTTCAATTTCATATACTCTTCTCAATGCATCATAGATGCTGACTTTCAAACCTGAACGGTCTACTTTTGGCCTCATCTGAAGCCTATCCATATTTTGAGACACTCAGTTTAGATGTCACTTCTACATTTAAAGATCTCTGGGTCTTTCCTGACCTTGTTTTGCCCATCACACCAACTGTCCTCATTCTGGACTTCCTGGTGTTACAGCATGGTGAATTCAGGCTGGATATAAAAAGTGTTTGTATTTGGCTTAGTCTTCAAGACATGCTTGTTGGCACATGCTGGGCTATGTGGAGGACGTAATGGTCAGTGACAGTGTCCTTAGGGAAGTCATGGATACCTAATATCTTAAGATATCTATGAATTATAACATCTACATTCTCATTCTCCCCCTTCTCTCTCTTTCTTTCCTCTGTATGTATGAGCACATGTATGTGTGAGCACAAACTTTTTGAGGTCAAAGTTGATGCTTATAGACATCTGAAGACTTATTACTGTAAATATAGCACAATGAGCATTTGATATGTGTAGGAATAAATCAACTGGAGAGGTAAATGCCAGCACAAAGGATCAGACCTTCAAGTTCAGAAAAGCACTTTCCTTAATTAAAAATATCCATTCATTACATATGCAAATCAGGGTGCCTCTTTCATTAAATAAATAATGCAAATTGAATCAAGAAGGTGAAAATTACAGCAATGCTTAGCAATGATAATTTAATGATATACACATGTGAGGTTATGGTTCAAAAAAAAATCCAGAAAATCAAAGCATAATAACTGGATCAGCTAAATGCATTTCAGGGACTAGGTGTCCTTATTTCTAGATTAACAGTTTCTGACTTAGTTCTAAAGATAGAAATAATTTTATAATGTAACAGCTACTGAGTACATTTCTGCAGATTGATTTACACTCCTTCTCCTCTTTGCCTGACTCCAACGCACCAGGATCTTTGTAGCCCTGCAGTTTTCTCCTAAAGAATCCCTCCTTCTTTGGAATTTGCTCATGATCACAAAAGTGGTCATACTTTCCGGACAGTCATGAAGTCTATAACTGACATCACAGTCTTTGGTGTATGAATCACTACTTGGAACGCAGGGCCAGGAGTCAAAAGTTTAGTGCTAGATCAGCTTGACTTAATGGCCAGAGATAAGCTAATAAGCTTTCTGAGCTGATCTCCCCGAGGATGCTGTGGTCAGAGTGAGAGTGTCTGTGAAAGGCACAGTTCTGGAGTTGCACTTGATGCCTGAGCTCATGTTTGCAGCAAGAGTCTCACTTTGGTCCCAGAATACGCTTCGTGTTGCAAGGAAGTTGGTGAACCCACAAAGCAACTAGCTGATCACAAATCTTGCCAAAATATATACTAATAAAATACAATAAAAATCCGAGTACATTTCTCAATCTTAATTCTCCCATCGCTCCCTTCTGTCCCCTCCATCATTCTTTTACCTTTTTCTTTAATTTTTGTTTGTTTTTCAATACAGGGCTTCTTTGTGTAGCCTCTACCTCCTGAGTGCTGGGATTAAAGGTATCCATCACCACCACCCAGTTTTTTCTTTATTTCACCACCACCCAATTTTTTCTTTATTTTTTTATCTTTTTAAAAAATATCTCTTTCTCTTGCACTGACTTTTTGCCATATATATGTGTGTGTTATATTTTATATACATATATATCTATACATATATGTATGTATAGATATAAACATATAAAATTATGTCAATTCTTATCCTAAATCATTTCACATTTTCACCCATTTGATCCTCTTGACGAATTCCATGCAAGTCTTTACATCCTAACCTTCTGAGAAGAATTCCTGCTCATCACCTCCAGTTGAAGTGTGAAATGTCTCACAGGTTCCTGTTTGAAAGCTCTCCATTGGCAGTGCTGTTTGGGGAGGCAGTGGAACCCACAGGAATGGACCAAGTTGGTAGAAGAGTTATGTCAATTGAGCTGGTGGTGGGTACCTGTAACTATTCTATGTGCTCCTGTTTCCTGCTCGGTTCCTTACTCCACACCAGCATCCCTGCCACCGTACCCTTTCTGCCATGTGCTCTCTGCAAATGTGAACCAAACTAATTTTTTCATCCAAGAAGAGATATTATCAAATATTCTGGTCACAGAGAGATGGAAGTGACTAATATATGTCCCTTTCAAAGTTTCCACTTCCTCTACAGTTCTCTGAAGTCTGGCTTCTCTCCTGACTATTGCAGTAAAAGATAATCATCATAGATGACACATTCCAAAACTTTCCTTTTTAAATAAGACTACATCAAACTTTCACCTTGTGATGTTTCATATTTCTTTATTGGGGAGCTATGGGTTATACATGCATGCAGCCATGTTTATTGCTTTTTTCTTTTGCCATTTTCTCATGTGTGATGTGCGTGGTTTACATATGTGGATGCATACATGTGTGTATGCTTGTGTGTGCACATGGTTTACACAAATGTGAATGAACATGTGTGTTTGCATGTGTGTGCATGGTTTACATGTGTGCAGATGCATACATGTTTGTATGTTTGTGTATGCATTCACATGAATGCTTGAAACTTATATCCAGAATCCTCTTCCTTCACTCTCCCATCTTATTTATGGAGGGAGGGTCTCTTGGTGAAACTCAGAGCTTGCTGATGGCTAGATTTGCTAGATAGCTTGCTCTTAAGATTTCCTGCTTCTGCCTTCCAAAATTAGGATTATAGGACGACAGCCATGTCCATCCTGCATTTATCACTGGTTCTGGGGATCTGAATATAGGTCCTCATGCTTCAAAGTAAGAACTTTAATTGCTCCTTGATTTCCCTAGTCCTCTTACATTTCTTACCTTTCTTTCTAGTTGTGTGTGTGTTGCGTGTGTGTGTGTTGTGTGTGTGTGTTGTGTGTGTGTATGACACTAACATTGAACTCAAGACTCTGTTGGTAAGCACTCTACCATACACCGACTTTTAATCCTACTGCCATTATGTTGGTCTTTTTCAAGCATGCCATTGAAAGTTCACGGGTGTGGGTTTTTTTTCTTTATGTCTTGATGTCTTAGAAGTAGGCATTGTTGTCATTTGGATCCTACTATTCAGCGTCCTCTTCTGGAATGTTTCTTCAGCTTTATTTAGGTGTAGGGCTCATTGAAGATATATCAACTGGGGTATTTCTACCCAGCTGTAATACTTACAAATCACCAACTGGCCCAGCATGATATTCCCAGTGGTATAAGAGAGGGACTTTGGCCTTTGGTGTAACCAATAGCTGTTTAATTAGACTTAAAACCTGTGTGATGGGAGAAAATTCCTACCTGGAATTGTAAACCTAGCCAACTGTGTGTAGCTGGGGGTGGGGATAGAGACCCCAGAAGAGAATCTACTGCTGCTATTCTCTAAAGCTAATGTAATTTCAATCCATATTCTAAATATTCCTCCTTGTATGCACAGAGAAGTAGTGCTCTCATCTCTAGTCAAGATGCACCTATTTCCTAGCGACGGAGACTATCCCAGATCCTCTGGGTGACATGCAGAGAACAGAATACTACTTTTCATGTCTTAGCTATCACGGTTGCTCTGTCTTCAGGGCGGACACTTCCAGCATGCTTTGTAGAATGCGGATTCTCTTCCATTCCTAGAATAATCATGGCACGTGGGACATTTTCACAGGAACTGAACTGCACTCCCCTCTGTCTAGTCTCACATTCCCTGAGCAGCTAGGTTTTTAGCTTTGGGAAATTTTCACACAGCAGATGCAATCCATATGCTACAAAATAGTGTTTGCTTTGTTCTCCCTCCTGGAGAACTGATTCATAAACATCTGCCGTACATCACTGCTGACATTTAATCTTTATAATTCATACAGTTGTTATCTCAGCCCTGCGTGCTCTAAAACCCAGCCTTACTCCAACCCTTTCTCCTGATCGTTTAATCCAGTTTTCTCAACTCTTAATGACTTTTTTGTGTCTATGTTATAGCCAGCTTCTAAGTCAATAAAAAAAATGTATCCTCCTCATGACCTCTAGGCATTTCTCTTGTTTCAATTTGACTGATACGCAGGGCCTCAGAGTTACGGTCTAAATAACTCCCCCTTTTACTGCATTGTTTCAACTTATATTTTGTTGTGGAATATTCCTTTACACTGTGTGAAGATATGTTATTATGATTGGTTTAATAAAAAAGCTAAATGGCCAATAGCTAGGCAGGATTTTCGATGAAGAGAGAATGCTGGAAAGAAGGGCAGAGAGGCGGTGGTCACCAGCCAGATGCAGAGGAAACATGGCTTGTAGGAGCTGGGATAACAAACCATGAGCCGTGTGGCTACATGGAATTGAATAGAAATGGGTTAATGTAAGCTATAAGAGCTACTTAGAAACAAGCCTAAGCTATAGGCCAAGCTCTCACAATTAGTAATAAGTCTTCGTTTGGTTATATGGGAGCTGGCTGGTGGGACAGAGAAAGACCTGCTATGATATTTTAACATTTTATTGGTTGTATAGTTAAGTACGGTGCCTACCTCTGGCACGCCCATACTGGCTATTTTTGCATTTCCTTGATGTTATTTTAACTCATTTTACATTTTATACCTAGATTATTACTGTAATATTACATCTACTATTTCAGCCTCCCCCTTCACTATCCTGGGCTGGTAGTTAGTCTTCTAAGCCATGCGTCATCACATCACTTCTTACTTAAAAGTATTTGCTAGAAAAGTAAAGTTAGCATACTAAGAACCACGATTCGCTGTGGCATTTTCAGCCATAGGTGTCCTCATACTTCTTCCCTGTCATCCTCCCCCTGCCTCTGATCAGCCTCTGGGTCGTTCCCTCACTCCCACCAAATAGTGCCTTTCTGCATCTAACGTCCCATGGACTCTATTACCCTCTTTTCCTCAACCCCCTCAAAATGGCTTCCCGCAGCCTCTCTAGTATATCTAAAACTCTTTCTTAGGGTACCCGCGGCTTTTCCAATTTAATCACTTTTCTAGACTTGTCTTTAGCTATTTATCCCCGATCCTGATACCCTGGAAACCATTTATTATCCTTTATTTTCACGCTTTCATCACCTTTTCTCGATATCCTTCCTTTACCTGATACCTGCAGTCTCCTTGTTTACTCTGCTGAAATCAGGTTTTCCCTTAAAATCTAATGAAAGAATAAAATTCAATTCGCATGGCTTCTCTTCAAAGAAGCTTGTGAGACGTCATGTCTTGGAATCAATCGTATTAAATAAGCGGAGCACATTCCCACCCCGCTGTTAGGGAAGTCCTAATCATATTCTTTTCATATCGCCACAAAAAGCCTACGCACGCATCTTGAAAGCTCATAGGATTCTGTGGTCATCTGCTGTTGGAAAATCAGTACCTTGGACGAGGTGTGTCTTTGCTGGAGGAAGGTCTCGTTTCGCAGCCTTGTTCCCCCGTCCTTTCCCGTCATTTTGCTGTTCCTGTGCTTCTCTGGGGTCACCTGGATTTGTTCGCAGGTCAGGGACTTGTCGTCCATCCAGTGCTTCTCTCCCCTTGTAACTCCCTCCTCCTTTTCTGTCTGATGATCTGTCTGTTCTTGCTTCTATAGAAGCAAGTTTTGGCATCATTACAGGGCGTACCTCCAGCTGTGCCTTGGACTGGACAGTGGGCGATTTTATAGCAGGTGGTGGCACTGGAGGGGGTGGAAGATCTAAAAGGAATATTTTAAATGTGTCAGATCTTGCATGTCTAATTTCTTCAAAACTAGATTTATCATTGGAGGCACATTCAGTTTTGAAATACTGTACTTTACATGGACTAGAGAAATTAAAGATAACAAAAATGAAGGCTGATAACTTAAAATTTATCATCCAAGCATGGAAAAACTGAATGATAGAGTCAGGATTTAAAGACCACTACTATAGGGCTAGCTACTCCTGTGCAAATTTTCCGTACTCCAATCCAGCACAGCTTCCTATTTGAGCTCAGCATACTTTCACAGGTCCTAGATGAATATTCTCTTACATCTTTAGGCAACCTCTTCAAATTGATTGACGCTGGCACTTAAATTTTAACTGCCATCGCTAAGCTAGGCTTCTTATTTTGTAGGTAAAAAGTTCCACATAGATTTTTTTTTTCTTTCCGAGACAGGGTTTCTCTGTAGTTTTTGGTGCCTGTCCTGGCACTAGCTCTTGTAGACCAGGCTGGCCTCGAACTCACGGAGATCCGCCTGCCTCTGCCTCCGAGTGCTGGGATTAAAGGCGTGCGCCACCACCGCCAGGCTCCACATAGATTTTTCACTTATTTTCTGATAGCAAAGATGTCTATTAGCAGACCAAAGACTAATGACTTTAGCTTCTTAATCTCTACTGCTCTTTCTGTCATTTCATTCGGTCACACATTTTACAGTCTAATCAAGGCTCTCTTCACCCTGTACCCAGATATTTTAAACCAGATAATTTCTGGCAAAAATGTAGGCTGATTCCTTGTTTTATATGTACACCTACATCTCACAGTTACATTTCAAGAAATATTTTTTACATTTTATACCATATTAGTTTGAATTCTTTACTTCATGAATGTGTTTCAAAATGAAAGCATGCATATAGTTTAATATCTATAAAGTGCATTTTTAAAGCAAATCTGCAATTCATAAAAATAATTCTTAGAAAAATTCCATGAATAAAGAGAAATATATCTGAATAACATTTTGTAAGTTAACATAATGTGAACAAGTCTTCAAGGACTTGACTGTGATGTGAAGGATGTTATAATAGTCAATATATCCAAAGATAGGAGATGAAATATCACGGTGGAATGTTTAAGAGAGCAAAGATTACATCTAAGAGATTAAGGATTAATTAAACATCTGTAATCTCATGAAAAAGATTTAGTTTACTTTTATTTCTGCACATGTTTGGCTGCATGTATGTGTGAGCATCACATGCATGCCTGGAGGCCAAGGTATCCTTGGAGGCCAAAAAGGGTGTTGAATCACCTGGAACTGGAATTATAAATTGTTTTAAGCTGTGATGTGGGTGATGAGAAAGGAACCTAGGTCCTCTGCAAGAGCAGCAAATACTCTTAGCCTCTCAACCATCTCTCCAGTCTCTCTTTGTGTAATCTTACAATGCCTTCTCCTTTTATAGAACCCCCAGCTAAGAAAACGCCCCTCACATAAACTAAAATACAGGAACACATACATAGGTAATTCTGCCAGTGCGGCAGAAATGTGCTAGCCAGATTTCTCTATTTATGCTCTATTTATGTAACTGCTTAAAGTCTCAAGACCCTGCAATTAATGATAAATCAAGTCAAAATAACATCATTCTAAAGAGGATGGTGAATAATTTATGAAAAGTAGGACCGGAGAAATATAGATTTGGTTTTTAAATCAAATATGCAAATGTATTGGGAAGGTTGAAAAGCGGGGGAGGAAAGAGTCTATTAGAAGGTCCTAGAAATGTACTTTAACTCCACAAGACTTCAGCTGATAAATATTCATATATTTTAATCCTATCTTCTGTCTGGGTTAAACTTGAAACTAGCGAATGCAAAATAAATAAATAATCAGCCCTTTTAGTAGGACTGGAGGATGCGGACTCTGCTTCGCAGGCAAGTGTTCCCTGGGTGTTATGAAACCTTATATTTACTTACAGGGCAAGACATGGCTACGACATTTGAGAGGCTGGCTGGTGGGCTCTTGTACTGAGAATTATGTCCTTGCCAAACACTACACTGAGAGTCACAACCCCCACTATCTACGAATGCGATTGTATTTGACATCATTTGAGGAGCAATAAAATTAAAACGAGCTTGCCAGATGGGGTCTAATCTAGGAGGACTAACATAAAAAGAGTTTAGAGAACAATTACAGACTAAGGGGGAACAGTGAGAAGACATAGGAGGAGCACCTCCAAAGATGCAGCCCTGCTCACAACTCAGTCTTGGTCTTTCTCCTCCAGAGCTCTGAGGAAATGCATGTGCATTGCTTTAATTGTAAAGTCCGTGGTACTGTTTAGTGATAAGTCACAGGTGGACCAGCTAAGAGGGATCCTCAAAATCTATACGGACTCCAAATGAAGTCCTGTTAGTTCATATGAACGCTTTAGAAAACACCTGGGGAAATTGAAATTTGAGTGATACTTATAAAGCAAAGATGCTATAAACTGAAGAAGGTTATCTGTTTTGGACAGTGTTTTCATAACTGATACACAGTAAGTAGATTCACCCATCCTAGGCAATACACTGCACTTGTGGAAAAGGCAAAAAAAATAAAAATATTACAAATTCCTCTATACTTTACAAATATGCTTAATTCAGATTTCAACAAAATACATCTCAAATTCTTTCTCCCACCCACCAATATTATAAAAGAGTGTAAAAAAACTATATTTCTTACTGGGATTCTCCAGAATATGACCTGCAGATTTTTTTAAAATTTTATTTAATTTTATTTTATGTGCATTGGTGTTTTGCATGCACGTTTGTCTGTATGAGAGAGTCAGATCCCCTGATACTAGAGTTATAGATACTTGTGAGTTGCCATTTGGGGGCTGAGAATTGAATCTGTGTCCTGTGGAAGGGCAATCAGTGGTCTTAACCACTGAGCCATCTCTTCAGCCATTCAGATATATTTTCTAAATGCAGTATAATAATTTGATAGAACTGTTTTCTGAGAAAAACTACTTTTGTCTCTATTTCATAGCTGCTATCAGGAATATATACAGGCCAAGCATTGTGGTACAGCCTTTAATCCCAACTCTTAGGTGGCAGAGGCAGGCGGATCTCTGTGACTTTGAGGCCAGCCTGGGCTACAGAGCGAATTCCAGGACAGGCTCCAAAGCTACACAGAGAAACCCTGTCTCAAAAAAACAAACCAAACAAACAAATGAAAACGGAATATACAGATTGTGTAAGGGTATAGATCATGAGAGAGAGAAAGAGAGAGAGCGAGAGAGAGAGAGCACAAAGCCTTGGATTTGAGTGCCAGAATTATAAAGTGTGTATGTGTGTGTGTGTGTGTGAGAGAGAGAGAGAGAGAGAGAGAGAGAGA
>LOJH01024981.1:0-10550 GCA_001685095.1 Ellobius talpinus
AGCAGTGATTCAAATGATATAGTTTCTGAGTGATTATTTTGGGTCTGGGCAGCCGGGAACAAACAAGCGGCCTCTCCTACAACACCCTTCTTCTCCTTTTGTTGTCTTAGTGCTCTAGCTAGAAATCTGAGTACTATATTGAATAGATATGGGGAGAATGGACAACCTTGTCTTGTTCCTGATTTTAGTGGAATCTTTTTGATTTTCTCTCTAATTTGATGTTGGCTGTTGACTTGCAATATATTGCCCTTGTTACATTTAGGTATGGTCATGGTATCACTGGTCTTTCTAAGTCCTTTATCATGAGTAGGTGTTGAATTTTCTCAAAGCCTTATTCAGCATCTAATGAGATGATCACATGTGTTTTTTCTTTCATTTGGTTTATATGGTGGATTACATTGACAGATTTTCGTATGTTGAACCATTGCTGCGTCTCTGGGATGGAGCCTACTTGATCATGGTGGATGATTTCTTTAATTTGTTCTTAGATTCGGTTTGCCAGTATTTTCTTGAGTATTTTTGCATCAGTGTTCATGAGGGAATTGGCCTGTAATTCTCTTTCTTAGTTGAGTCTTTGTGTGGTTTGGGTATCAGGATAACTATATCCTTGTGAAAAGGGTTTGGCAATGTCTGTTCTTTTTCTATTGTGTGGAACAATTTGAGGAGTATTGGTATTAGCACTTTTTTTTGAAATTCTGGTAGAATTCTGTGCTTCAATCATCTGGCCTTGGGCTTTTTTTATTTTTTGGTTGGGAAACTCTTGGTGACTGCTTCTATTTCTTTAAGGATTATAGGTCTATTTAATTTGTTTATCTGGTCTTGATTTAATTTTGTATGTGGTACCTATCCAGAAGTTGCCCTTTTACTTTAAATTTTCCAGTTTTGTGAAGTACAGGATTTTGAAGTATGACCTGATGATTCTCTGGATTTCCTCAGTGTTACTTATTATGTCCCCCTTTTCCTTTCTGATTTTGTTAATTTGGATATTCTCTTTCTGCCTTTTTGTTAGTTTGGATAAGGGTTTGTCTATCTTGTTGATTTTCTCGAAGAACCAACTCTTTGTCTTGTTGATTCTTTGTATTGTTTTCTTTGTTTCTATTTTATTGATTTCAGCCTTCAATTTGATTATTTCCTGGTATCTATTAATTCTGGGTGAGTTTGCTTCTTTTTATTCTAATGCTTTCAGATGTGCTGTTACGTCACTAGGGTGAAATTTCTCCAGGTTCCTTATATAGGCACTTAGTGCTATAATCTTTTCTCTTAGCACTGCTTTCAAAATGTCCCTTAAGTTTGGGTATGTTGGCCAGGTAGTGGTGGTGTACACCTTCAGTCCCAGCACTTGGGAGGCAGAGGCAGGGGGATCTCTGTGATTTGAGGCCATTGTGGTATACAGAGTTAGTTCCAGGACAGCTAGTGCTGTTACTCAGACAAACCCTGTCTCAAAAAACAAAAAAACAAAATAAAACAAAACAAAAGTTTGGGTATGTTGTACATCCGTTTTCAAGTTTTTGTTAGCGTTGTGTTTAAACATCTGAACTTAGGAACTGAGGGCATTGTTTTTCAGATATTAAATAATTTTTCTTTCATTACTAGTTATGTGAAAACATAACTCCAATTTGTGTTCTTTCATATTTGTAGATTATATTTATTGATTGTTTGATCCATTGTGTAGGATGGGGCACATGTGTACCACAGGATACCTATGGAGGTCATAAGACAAATTAGGGAGTTTGGTTTTTTTCCTCATTCCTTGCAGTTTCTGGGTATTAAAATCAGGTCATCTGATAAGTTCACTTATCCATGCTTTTTCTTGATAAAGAGTTTAGCTTATAGCCCAGACTGGGCTCAAAGTCATGATTCTCTTTCATTAGCCTCCTGAGTGCAGTGGTTATACAATATCATGCCTGGCGTTTATTCATATTTTACTAATACTCATTTATTTACTTGTGTCTGCAAAATGCTGTTCTATGCACAGTGTGTATACATTTTAAATTTACCATTATAACCATATGTGGTAGGTAGTTTTATTTCCCTCCTTATATGGAACAACAATAATAGGAGCCTGAAGAGAAGTTAAGTAGCCTGCAAATATCTGACAGTGGTAGAGTCAGATTTTGAACGTCTATCAGATTTCAGAGTCTGAGTGCTTAACTGTAGTAATAAGTCATGTCTCTTGGGTATTGAGGCTTCAAGAGGATCCAGATTTGTATAATGAAAGTAAGAATAAGACCTGTGTAGTACAGGAAGTGAAAGTAGGAAGTCATTGAGCCGTCCTCTCTGTAGTTAACTCTGCTGTTGTCATTATTTGGTCATTGCATGTTTATTGGCTGCATCTGTTTCACTTAGCACCTGGTCCATTGTTACTGCCCATAATATGGTACTTTCAAAACCAGTGTGCTTATCTCCTTGAAGATCCAGAGTCATGGCCAAGAAGCATGGGTTTTCATTATCTTAATTGTAGTTTTTTAAGAGAAAAAAATCCTGGTATAGTTTTTATTTATTTATTTATTTATTTAATGTTTTGTCATGAAGTGTCTTGTTTTCTCTTTGATTGGTTATTGAAAGTTTGCTGAGTATAGTAGTCTATGCTCACAACTGTGTTCTCTTAGTTTCTGCAGAACGTCTACCTAGTACCTTCTGCATTTCAGAGTTTCCATTGAGAAGTCTGGTGTAATTCTGATAGGTTTGCCTTTATATCTTTTGCAGCTCTTAATATTCTTTCTTTATTCAGTATCTTTAGTGGCAAGGGGACTTTTTTTGTCATGTCTATTTGGTGTTCTGTGAGCTTCTTGTACTTTAGTCATGTCCTCTTTTTGGTTCTGAAAGTTTCCTTCTATGATTCTGAATATATTTTCTGTGCCTTTGAGCTGGAGTTCTTCTCTTCCTCTATCCCTATGGTTTTTCGGTTTGGTGTTTTCATTGTTTCCTAGGTTTCTTGGATGTTTTGTTTTAAGAATTTGTTGGATTTAACATTTTCTTTGACTAATGAATGCATTTCCTCTATTGTACCTTCAATGTCTGATATTCTCTCTTTTGTATCTCTTGTATTCTGTTGATTACACTTGTATCTTTAGTTCTGAATTACCCAGAATTCCCTTGGTTTGTGTTTTTTTATTGCCTCTATTACAGTTTTCAAGTCTTGAACTGTTTCATTTATCTGTTTCATTGTTTTTCCTTGGTTTTCTTTGCTTCCTTTAAGGGATTTGTTGATTTCTTCCAATTTTTTGTTTGTCTTTTCTTTCACTTTTTAAAGGGAATTTTTCATTTACTCTTTAAGGGCCTCTATTATCTTCATGTAGTTATCTTTAAGTTTTTTTCTTCATCTGCTTTGGGATGTTCAGTTCTTCCTGATGTAGAACCACTGGTTTCTAGGGGGTGCCATTGCTATGGAAACTCCTTCAGCCAATAACCTTTAAAATACTGACCCACTTTGGGCATGATCTCATGTACTATAAAAGAGTGCATGGGCCTGTAGGCTGCTGGATTAGGTTCTAGTTCCCAGTGCATGCAGAGGTCTGTGGATTGCTATTTCTGTGAGTTCATCCCCTAATAAATAAACCTTTGTTATACCCCATTATGGGCTGTTTTGGAAGTCTTTTGTATGCCAACATGCCATATTTCTCTTTCTGATGTTGAATGTATTCTTACACTGTCATCTACCCATCTCTTCCTCCACTGGGTGCAGGTAGGGCCTATGCTTTAGAGGATCCCTCTTCCTCCAACTGGTGCAGGTGGGGACTGTGACTTAGGTGTTGCTCTTCCTCCAGGTACAGGTGGTGCCTGTCTCTGCTACTCCCTTGGGCTTCTCTGGGTGCAGGTAGGGCCAAAGTTTTGATGGTTGCTCCTCCAGATATAGGCAGAACCAAGGCTTTGGTAGTCACAGATATGGTGGGGAATGGTTGGGGTGTTGGGAGGCTGCTCTCAGGTCTTTGGGGCTTTGCTGGGTGGGGATGGAGTGTAGGATGTGCCTCCTGGGGTTAGAGCCTAGAGAGCAGGGCTCTGTGTTGTTTTTTATCTTTAAAAGTGAGAATATGGCTGGTGAGATGGCTCAGCAGGTAAAGGTACTTGCTACTAAGCTGATGACTTGTGTTTGATCCTGGAACTAAAATGGTGGAAGGAGAAACTCCTTTGAGTTTTAATCTGAAGCTCCACATTACATGAGTCATCTGTCTTTTTTTCTGGCCAATGGAATCATTATAAATAATGATTAAGGTCTGACCTAACTTTACTAGTGTTCATAGTAATTATGAGGCCTCTTGGGTTTGAGCTCTTCTGAAAATGGAATTTAAATAAGTCATTCTGGTGCATTTAATGCAGGTAAGCAGTGGCTTTGCTGATGGGTTTTGATTTTTGGTAATTCAGAGAATGAGGGATAAGTGTTCTAAATTGATAACATAGAATCAGGGACTTAGTTTATAGTGGTTGGAGTAAAGTTATACTTGTGTTAAAGTATAAACTGCAAATGATTTTCATTGAATTCTTTCTTTTATTTCTTCCTTCACCCAGGGATGATTCAGTTTAGCATTTCTCAATTTCCATGGGTTTGTGGACTTTCAGAAATTAGTGTTTTTGTTGAATTCTACTTGAAGCCATGGTGATCTGATAAAATACAGAAGTTATTCCACTTTTTTGTATTTGTTGAGGTTTGCTTTGTTACTGAGTATGTAGTTGGTTTTAGAGAAAGCTCCATGATGTGCCAAGAAGAAGGTATATTCTTTTGTGTTTGGGTGGAACGTTCTAGGAATGTCTGTTAAACCCCTTTGAGTCATAACATCTGTTACTTCCTTTATTTCTCTGTTAAGCTTGTGTCTGGAAGTCCTGTCTAGTGGTGGGAGTGGGGTATTGAAGTCTCCTACTACTACTGTGTGGAGTTTGATGTTTGATCTAAGCTTTAGTAATGTTTCTTTTTCAAATTTGGGTACTCTTATATTTGGGGCATAGATACTCAGAATTGAGACTTCATTTTGATGGATTTTTTTGTGATAAATATGAAATGTCCTTCTTCATCTCTTTTGATTATTTTTAATTTGAAGTCTATTTTGTTAGATATTAGAATAGCTACACCAGCTTGTTTCTTAGGTCCATTTGTTTGGAAAATCTTTTCCCAGCCCCTCACTCTGAGGTAATGTCTGTCTTTGAAGTTGAGGTGCGTTTCTTGTATGCAGCAGAAGAATGGATCCTGTTTTCATATCCATTCTTTTAGCCTGTGTCTTTTTATAGGTGAATTNAATAGCTACACCAGCTTGTTTCTTAGGTCCATTTGTTTGGAAAATCTTTTCCCAGCCCCTCACTCTGAGGTAATGTCTGTCTTTGAAGTTGAGGTGCGTTTCTTGTATGCAGCAGAAGAATGGATCCTGTTTTCATATCCATTCTTTTAGCCTGTGTCTTTTTATAGGTGAATTGAGACCATTGATAGTAAGAGATATTAATGACCAGTAATTATTAGTTCTTGTTATTTTTTGTTTTGTTGTTGTTGTTGGTATTGTGTGTCTGTGTTTCCCTTCTTTGGGTTTTCCTGGTGTGGGATTGTCTATTGTCTGTGTTTTTATGGGTGTAGCTAACTTCCTTGGGTTGGAGTTTTTCTTCTAGTACTCTTTGTAGGACTGAATTGGTGGATAGGTATTGATTAAATTTTTGGTGAGCTATCAAGTAGCTGTGGAAGTGAGTGATAGAGTGGAGGAGCGACTGGGTATTTTATTAACTGAGTATATAAATGGGTGTTTATTAATTTAATAGTTCCTAGGGGGAGGAACTTCAACTAAATAGAGCATCCAAATATTAGTTTTAATGATATATATTAGGTTTTATTACAGTAGACTCAAAAAAAGGTACAAATACCAGACGTATATTATAGCTGCAAAAACTAATGAGTTTATGACATGATGTCCTGTAGGTAGATATGTAAAACAACCTATTTTCTTTATAGTGGTACTAGAAGAGTTTACTTAGTAGAATCATTGTGTGATTCTCTCTGCAAAGCATACTCAATAACCAGTTATTCACGGAACAGTCCTTCGTTAGTGCTGCCAACTTAGGATTTCTTAGAGTAGGTTTGTAGGTGATTGGGCATCTCTGCCAGGGATGCTCTGTTTCCTTAATTGAATTTTGGATTTCTTGACTCATGGATTTGAATAAGTTAAAAAATAGTTATCTTTTGTTTTTGTATTTTTAATTATTTATGACTTCAAAATTCCTCTGGTTGGCCTTCTTTATCAAATTAGTAGTTTTCTGTAAAGCTTTAGAGAATTCTGAGCAGAGAGGATTGTGTATTCTTTAAGATAGAGAAGAGAGTTTGATGGAATCAGGTAGACTTTCATATGCATGCTTAGTTCACTTAAACATTTTCTGATTTTGTTTCTATAGAAAATGAATATTTCTGTTTTCTACTCATGTTCTGGTAAGAGTGACAAAGATCTGTAAGGTGTAGAGTGCTTTTGAGTTATTTGTTACAAGTTTTATTATCCTGTGGTCATTTTTTATCACTTTTATAGTTGATTCTTTTGGACTTTCACACTATACACCTCATCTCATTTCCTAGTCCTTCCATATCTGCCCGTCACCCTTGTAGTGTCTCCCTCCCAAAGGAATACTTAAAAAGAAATAATAAAATAAATAAGACTGTTAATTAAAGAAACAAAAACCAAAACAACAAAACCAGGTCACTCCTCCATCTTTCCTGCCTCTATATCACCTCTACTGGGCTTAGTGGCATTGGGAGTTTTGGTGTATCACACAATATACCCTTTTGTCCACACTGCTTTACTTCCAAATGCTCATTGTGTAATATGTTATTAGTCAGGTTCAAGACCTCTGACTTCTGGTACACCATCAGTACTAAACCCTCACCAAAACTCCTCTTGGATATTCTGCTTTTGCTCTGAGTCATGGAGATCCTGCAGCTGTGGTTCCACAGGACCATTCCCTTCACAAGCTCCAGCAGGTCATAGATGGGGTAGATGTTGTGGAAATGCCAACTCAGAGCCCTGAATGTGTGCCTGGGTTGTAGCTGAGTTGATCAGTCAGAGCCACTGGACCACCTCCCTCAGATGAAGAGGTGGGGCCAGCTTTCCCAAATGGAGGGGAGCTCTCTAGTGCCAGGCTGTTTATTCCAGGGCAAGGGGGGGTCAGCTCTTCCTTGAGATGGGGGTGTCTCTTCTCAGGCCAGTGAGACGCAGGACCAGTACTTCAGCCAGGCCCTAGTACTTCCACCCATGGTTCAATATATGGTTTTTAGGTCCCTGTGGTAACATGGGCAACAGACATCAACACGGACCCCAGCTGCAGCAGGACCATGGACCTAGACGTGACCAGCAGCAGCAGCTTTGGCCAAGATGGCACCATTGCCCTGGGTAGAAGCATAGGCCTCTCAGATTGACATGGGCCCAACAGCAGTGTGATCTCTGGGCTCCAACATAGGCCCAGGTGGTAGCCCAGACTCGGGAGTGGGGGATGCATGGTGGGGTAGTTGCATGACCCTCGATGGTAGCAGGAACCATGAATATCAACACTGATTCTGGCTGCGTTAGGATCATGGACCCAAACATGGCTCCTGGCCACAACCTGTACATCACCATGACCTCCAGGTGGTAGTGCAGGCCACCCCAATCTGTATGGCTCTGGCAGCAGCATGACCCTTGGGCACCATCCTGGTCTCATGTGGTGGCCCAGACCCTGGGCATATGCCCAGGCTTCAGTGGGAAGCCATGGGCATTGATGCAGATGTTGGCTCTGGTAGGACCATGGACACAGACATGGTCCTCAGCAGCATCTTGGCAGGGAAG
This sequence comes from Ellobius talpinus, assembly GCA_001685095.1. Lineage (NCBI taxonomy): Eukaryota > Metazoa > Chordata > Mammalia > Rodentia > Cricetidae > Ellobius > Ellobius talpinus. The sequence goes on from LOJH01024981.1 coordinate 7,782, forward strand.
ACACCATAACCCCAGGTTATAGTGCAGACCACTCAGATTGGCATGACTCTAGCAGCAGCTTATCCCTCAGGCTCCAACATGGTCACAGGTGGAATCCCAGAACTCCAAGATTCTTGTGGCCTTTGCCGGCAACATGAGCCATGGACATCAACACAGACCATGGTTGTGGTAGGGCCATGGCCCCAGATGTGATCCATGGCCACAGCTCAGGCCCAGCTGACCCCATGGCCCCAGTGTCAGCACAGGACACCTAGGCATTGCCCCTGCTGCAGGGTGGATTATTGTTTTTTTTTTAATGAACACTATTTTTAGATAATTCTAGGAAAAGTCCATTTCTATGTATTTAGGCTTTACTTAGCTGTTTGTTTGTTTGTTTTGAGACAGGGTTTCTCTGTGTAGCCCTGGCTGTCCTGGAATTATCTCTGTAGACCAGGCTGGCCTCCAACTCAGAAGTCTGCTTGCCTCTGCCTCTGGAGTACTGGGATTAAAGGTGTGAGCCACCACCACCTAGCCTTGTTTAGCTTTCTTAAAAATAATTATTTTATTGTTTTGGGAGTTTCTGGCACACCCCAAACAGCTCTAGGAGAGGTATCCTACACTTGGAACTAAGATTTTTATTTGGCAACCTATGGCTTTTTGGAAGAATATTTTTATCTTGTTTAGGGGAACTCCAGTTGAACTCTCTAAGTGAAAAATACATATGAAGCTTATAAAATAGTAGGTTTCCATATGACTTCAAACATCCCTAGTGTTGTCATCATTCTCGCTGTCTCCTCCGTGTCTTACCCTTTTGTCCCACTTTGCCATCAACCCTTCCTAGCCATTGTTTGCCCCTTTCCCTCCATACCACCAGTGTCCTATCACCCCATCTCCCTTTGCTTTATTAAGCACATGTTTAATATATATCCATAAACTCATTTAAACTTTCTCAATATTAACTACTACATCTCATCTGTATGGAATTAGTTTATTTCTGAAGCCATAGAACTGACCTTTTCAGTTATTAGCACTCACACAGTGAAGAGAATTTCCTGGGACGTTGTTTTGGATGTTATCCCATAAATGGAACAGTTGCTCTTTGTTCCAGCTGACTAGACTGCTTCCAAGACTGACTTCCTCTGCTCAGTGTATCATCATAGTTTTCAGCCTCAGTTTTCTCTTTAGCTCTTGGACCTCTTCCAAGATGAGCAGTTTCTAAGCATCTTAGGTATAGTGATCCCACTTCCCCCAAGTATTTTACTAGATTCTAAAGATATCAGTAAGGGTGACATGAGGATAGCCAGAAAAGCTACTTTATACTACACTTTACAAAAAGAAATTTGTAAAATAAGACACTAGTTGTAACAACAGAATAAAAATAATCTAAGGTGAATCTTTTAAATCAGTGCTTTTCAAGCTATTGATGTTGCACCCAATTTTTAATATCCAGTCTCTTAATAACAGGGATTTTACAGCTAACACATTTGTCACATGTTTTGCTCAGATGCTTTGAAAGCATTATCTGATTACTTCTACAAAGGCTGCTAAGTAGCCACTCCCAGTCCCTGTACCTATATTAGAGCAGCATAAGTAAGATGTCTCTAACTAGTCTGTTGAGGTCACTTTGAATAATGGTGTTGATCCTAAAAGCTGAGCATTGAAGCCTGGAAAAGTACATGATTTGCTTAATATTAATAACTGTTAAGTAGTTCAGTATAGGCTTATTCTATTCAAACCAAAATTTTGTCATGTCTGAGAATATCACTAATAATGTATAAAAATAAGAACTTTTGTGGTTGAAGTCCCTGGGGACTTAGATTTTCTATATTTTGGATTTCTGAAACAGCTATGATCTACCTTTAGAATCAATAAAAAGTCAATACATATAAAAGTAAACTATCAAAACAAGAAAAAAAAGAAATGTACAATAGTGAAAAATGATTAACATTTTAAAGTAGTTTATTTTTTTCATATAATTAGAGTAATGGGTTATTTGGAGGAAGTTTGAGGCACTAAAGCCTGAAAAATTGTCAGAGACAGCGTTGACGAATGGTTTATAGGTGTAATAGTCCTTGCTTTCTGTTTGTTGAACAGTAGGAAAGAAATATTACAGACCTGGTTAATTTTTTAGCAGAGATTAATTTTGATGCTTTTTAAATATTTTAAGGTATAATTTATAAGGCTATATACATGGCTTTATAAAATATGCTAGTTGTGACATTGTAGCCAGCTTTCCTTTGAGTGATGACTTACATGGTAGAAAAACACAGGACTATGATAAAGTGACTGAGATTAGTGTTAGTTGTGGTTAGAAATACCTCATCACTATTTATGTCTCAGAATGTAATTTTGAGCCGGTAATTAAACTGTGTGTTTGACTGTAGCCATGGCTCTGGTTGGACTCTCAAATACTTGTTCATGTTTTAACCTTGGGCAGGTTACTTAACGTCCATCGGCATTGGCTTCCCATTAATAAAACAGAATTAAAACAGTACTTTCCTTTCAAGACCATCATGAAGTTTAGAAGCAGTTATCTATATAGCTTTCTGTGTCTCTGTGTGTGCATGTATAATCCTGCACAGTAGAAATGTGGACTAATATCTACTGAGTAATGAGCTTGAAATAAAGAAATATGTTGCCTCTGTTCTTATGATTAGAAGACATTGCATAAAATATGTTTAACAACAATGAGAAAATGGCTTTAAAATACCAACAGGGGCTGGAGAGATGACTCAGGGGTTAAGATCACTGGTTGCTCTTTAAGAGGTCCTTAGTTCACTTCCCAGCAAG
>LOJH01024982.1:0-14630 GCA_001685095.1 Ellobius talpinus
TCTCTCTCTCTCTCTCTCTCTCTCCTATGAGACCAGTATGCCTAGGGGATGAAGGAGTGGAGGGGTAGAGAGCAGTGGATGGTCTTGGATGGTCTGAAAGAGCCAAGCAAGAATGGATCCTATTGTGAGCCACCTAACTTTGGGCAATGCTTTCATTACACTGTAATGCACAGGATATAGGTAAGCAACGATCATTAGCCATTTTACAGAGAACTGCATAAAGGATTCAATATATCATACAAAGTAACACATTCAGCAAACTAGACATCAGGGAAATTAATTCAGAATTGTCTGGCCAGGTATGTTAGGTTCTACCTTCTGGTGTTTTAAGAGGTTAAAATGCATGCCAAACCACTCTCTAGGAATTTCCGCACTCGCTTAATTCACCAGTGTAACCACAAAACTATTACTCAACTTTACTATATGACTCTTCCAGGTAGGCCCTTGTACATGCCAAACATCAGTTCTGTTTCATTTATGTTTCTATTCTGTGCTATTTCTTTCATATATTCACTTATATATTTTACTGACGCAGAAAACTTTCAATTGCACCTTTAGGTTCAGACATCTACTTGCTATTCATTAGCTATAAGACCTTGAACATGGCACATAAACTCAGTGGACCTCACTTCTTATCAATCATGGGGTAGAAAGCCCTTTTACCAACTTTCTGTGGCTGCCAATGATCCCTGGAAAACAGCAATGGTAGGCTCAAGCCAAGATCAGCATATTCTCCTAGCATCCCATTCCCCATTTCCACAGGATTGTGTCTTTGCAAACAGCATGAAGGGACACAGATCCCCAGTTTCATAAAAAAGTTCAGACAGTCTTCCTGAAGTCAATTCAGTCAGTGACATTATTTGCTCCACCTTTGCTGACCTCTGTTTAGATCTTTTGCTTGTCGTTTACTCCACAGATCTTACATTTGATCAGATCCAATTTTTTTGATTCATTAGTGATTATAGGCCTTTCAATGAAAGGTATTCTACACTAAGAAGAAAAATGTTGCAGTGTATTTACCTATAAACCTGAGTTAATGCAAGTACCAACCAGATCTTAAGGTGTAACCCCTGTCTACTACTTCAGCCTTCAGGATAACATCAGGGTGACACATATTCATCCCCCATTTACTGTTAAATTGACCTTAAATGTTACTCAATGTGCCCTGCATGACTTTAATAACCTCTGATTTTATGAGTAGTGTATAATGGTGGTGGACACCAACCTCCATGCCTGCATCGTAGTAAGAATTCAGCCACTTACTACAATAAGACCAAGCCTTCAGTTTCTCTTTATGTTAAATAGGACAAAAGAATATATCTGTAATAAAATATAGGACTCTCATACTTCAAAAGAGAAAACAGAAGCACATTATGAAATCCTATGAACTTGGTACAGATGTATTGGAAAGTTTCGTTATCCTTCCTAAGATCATTAAATAGAAGGGATTTTCTACCTATTTCCTATGTTTCCAGCAGTTTGGCCAACCACATGCATCATTTTAAAACATACTATATTTGGAAACAATTATTAGGTTAGAATACACACATACATCAATCCTCATAATAGATACATACATAATAGATACATCTCTAATATATATATGATATATATAATAGAGATTTTTTTTTAATTTGTAAGAAAGTGAATTGCTTTTGCCATTGATCCCAAGTCGGTTCATCTGAGATTTCTGCAAAACACTTTATAATATTTGACTTACAGGGAAAGATAAGATGGCTCTCCCGGGAAGTGTTTTAAAGTATAATAGAGTAACGCAATGGAACATCCCAACTGTTGGGAAGAACGGCTATGCTGATCCTTCACCATGCCTTATAGTTTTACCTTTTCATTCTAAGATGTACATATTATGTTCAATTTCCTTTTCCATCCCCTACCGAATTCAGTGTCCAGGTTATTTTCATTTCTGTAACTCATCACTATTCATCAAGAATTATTAGTGCTAGTATTTTCTGCCCGAACAAATGTGAAACAAATTTAAAACCAGAGGAGCTGATCTTGAAGTAATCCTAGAAGAAAACATAGTTTTCAAATTCTCCACAGCCTGCACAATAAATTAGGTTGAAGAGAGAAAGGCTTTTTTTTCTTACAGAGGAACCCAACAACATATGTAGAATACTTAGATTTTTCCTCACTGCTCATGTTTCTAGATTATTTTTCCTCTAATGCTAATAAAATGACATTTGATTCAAACTGAGCCCTTTTAGCAAATGAAATGTAACTGGGACTCACAGGTCTGCATGCCACTTATTTAGACATTGCTAGGTGCTTTTAGTTCATCTCTGAATTATCTGAGAAATTCTCTCTTGTACCTATAATATTGTATAATCACAGCTCTTTAGCGGTTGCTTTTTCAATGACTTAACTTCAGTGCTCTGAATTATATAAACTCACTTGCAAGAAAAATACACATGCTTTAGTTAAAAGCCTACAATCTACCAGGTTGGAAATCACTGTTAATTGTCACAGAGCCATACTACAGTGTCCTTCAAAATGCAGCACCAAAATTCACCATTTTGGTTTACCATGCTATCTACCCATGGCCTTTGAGAGATGGCATACTTTCAAATATTCCAGACTGGTTCACAATGCTGTCATATGTCACATCGGATTACCTTAGCCAGCTTGTGTTATGTTACATCAAGGATGTGACTAACATTAACCACATGTAATGCAGCCAAGCAATATTGTCCGCCAGGGAAATTTCTAAATGGCATGGTTTTTGAGAAACCAGAATTTTAGTAATATCTGGTCATTAAGGGGGGAAATAAAGATCTTTAAATAATTTTAAAAGAGATTTCTATTTCTTTCTGCTTTTACTCTCACTTTCAAAGGAGTTTGCAATTGCAGGCAAATTACAGCTTTCTATGCTAACATTCCACATGAACGATGTACAGAAAAGAAACTGACTTGATACAACGCAAGCATTTTCTAACACAATCAACTGACGGGTAAATGGACCTTCCTCAGAAGACATTGTACAATTAAGTATTTGTAAATAAAGAAAATAATTTTAATAAAAGAAGAAAAAGAGTCATGCATTTTAATAACCAGGTTTTTTGCAAACAACTCTAAACTTACATTTTTCAAAAGGAAGCATTTTGTTTAACAATGATGTAAATAAGTACTTTGCATATGGACAAAATAATCACGTAAACAATGCAAATTGTATTTTACATAATTAAAGCTGAACTTACACAATAAATAAATCTATGTATTAAATATTCTGTTAATATTACTAAGTAGCTAATAATATTTTCAACATTAATTGTTCAACAAAGCCTTCATACTCTATGAAGCATTACAGATACTAAATTCTCTATGAAGACTGTGAAACCTATTAGCAATTAGTAAACAGCTGAACAGGCTTAGTAGCTAACACCTGTGTGATCCCAACACACAGAAGGTGGGGAAAGAGAATCAGAATCCAGTCTAAGGCCAAGTTGAAATTCACGAGTTTATGTAGCCTAGGATAAAGAGTGAGACTGTTTCTTGTTTTTGTTTTTTTTAAGCAAACAAGCAAAGCCATAACAAGACAGAGACAATGACAAAGGACTCGAGTTCACTTTGTGCCATGGTTAAAACTGGAGTCACAAATCCGCCTGCTTCTTTACTGAAAAGAAAATCTGCCTAAAGTTCAACCCCCAGTCCCACTCACAAATATGCAATATTAAGTGGGGTTAGAACTAAGACAAGAAACTGCTAAATTAGAACTTACTAGAAGTTCATACCTTTGAAAATCTCTTAATTCTAGAAAAATCCCATCTTCAACCACTTTGCAATCTCTAACTCTTCTTGACTCCTTTCTCCATCTCCTCTGGATTTGCCTTGTACTAGACTCATAACAGCAAATGCAGAAATCTGCTCTTGTTTGCATTATCCACTCATACCCATGACAATTATTCCAATTAAAGAAAATTCCCTGAAAACCATATATTTTGTGAGCAAATTAAATTTAAGGTTTCTGGTGTCAGCAAGGCTATACGTTTTTTCCTGGTTACTCTATTTCTTCTTGGTTACTAACACTGAAGTAGTGTCTCTTCACAGAGAATCACTTTTTTCAGATGGCTTGTTGGGTAAGGACTGGAGGCATTTCTGACTGGTATAAGGTCTGGAGACATTTCTGGCAGGTATGACTTGAGAAATGACCCTGACATCTGATGGGTAGCGGCTCAGAACTTTCTAAACCCTTCACAAGGCACAGGAAAGCCATGAACAGCAAAAAAATCCTTGGCCTAAACACAGCAAAACTGAAGTTAAGAAACATCTGATTAACTTTCAGTCATACCACCTACGTGTCTTTGCATTAAGGTTTTATACAAGTGACTGCTGTTGAAGTACTTGAAATTTACAACCAAATAATTGTATGATATACAAACTTGCATGTCAAGACAATCATATTCAACTTATTGCAAACTTGTTTTTTTTCTTTTTGTTTTGCTTTGTTTTGGCAAGTCCTCAGACCCAACCATGGTGATGACATACCACCCACAACCTAGTGCAGAAGCCACACTTTCAATCTCCCTTCCCATTGTTCTCTTTAATTACATGCCATGATCATTACTGTGTTTCACTATTTCTACAGATTCAAAGTCTTCTGAGACACACTGATTTCTTCCATTATGAGGGTCAAGCCAGGAAATATTTTCTCAGTGGTATCTCTTATGGTATCACAAGCTTGGTATGGACACTTGTGCAGTTTTAGAAGCAATTATCAAAAATGGCAAAGATTTAATCAACCTGGCTCCTTTACCCCACCAAAAATATACAAGTTATAGTCTATCGTAAAATATAAACTTATTTTATTGACAGTAAATATAATTTTATAGTTTTTTGCTTCTTTTTAAACACAAGTAAACATAAACATATTATTGAAACCAAAAACATATGCACTTACTGGAGGGATGGGGAATGCTTAGCTGGATGAGCAATTGTCTTGAGTGCCCAAGACCCTGTGTTCAACTCCGTAGCACAACAAAAATATGAGTTCTCTAAGAGATTAGAGGAAAATGGGTTATCTGGCAAACAGTGACAAGCATAAAGTTTACTTCATACAGAAAATGAGATGCATGGTCTGGAGGGTTTCTGCCAATCCGTAAACCAGTGAAAGTTCACCAATGGCAAGCATCTGCAGTAATAACAAGCATTTATGTATCTAATTATTTGAAAGTATAAATGTACTAGAGATTTATAGGTTAATTAAACAAAACATTTTTATATTCGGTAAGCCTAGTGTAGTCCTTAAAATAATGTTTTTAGCAAAAGCTTTAACATGATTAAATCTAATGACTTAAATTTCATTCATAGTAATATGCCCAAAACTATGCTAAAATATCTATGTTTTGCCACAAAGCATCTATTTACACTCTAAGATTACTTCATGTAAAAATTGTAAATGGGCTACATGTCCAACAAAAATGCATACATTAGGGACACTGTGGCATATAATGCTTTATTCTATTGCTATTCAGTGATTCCATCTATGATTTTGAAGAATAAGCAGTACCATACATCAAAAGACATTGGTTTATAAAGTAGGGGACAGTGTTTTATAAAGACCAGGAGTGTCAGTATCACCATGTTCTATCCGGGCATAGTTTGCGTCCTTGTGTTTATTTCTGTGTCTCTACGCGTATTTATGAGTATAATAATTCTATAGGAAGATTGGTCCTGGCCGGGTTTCCCCTTTATCTTTTGTCTTCCATGTAATGGTATATTCACAATGACCTGTTTATTCTTTAGTAAGCTAAGGATGAGAAATAGTTAGATGAAACTTATCCTGTCTCTGGTGAGCTGTGTGTTGATATACTTCTTCGAAATCATAATGCGTGTCTTTATTAGTACTCATGAAAAACCCTTTCCTGTTCTAGTCATAACCACACTGTTTCTGGATAAGAATTTAATGTTCGCCTTTGGCTATAAATAAAGCAATTGAGAATGCCCACTTTGGCTGCTGGAGACCTGAGAATCTAGATTAGAATGTGTCTCTAACCTGTGGACTGTTTGGGACCCACACTCTCTGACCTAACTTCCAAATGGCACCCTCCTTACTTTTAATTTTTATTTCACTTTTATCAGGTTTTATTTATTTGAGATTAATTTATAATATTCTAGAGCTAGAATCTAGCATTAGCTGCTGAAGGGGACAGGGAAAACGTGGTCTTGAAACATGATGATAGTCACAGAAGAAGCACGTAGAGAGGAAAGGTAAATTCCTTAATAGTGCAAGAAAAATCGGTGTTCTGAGTTGAAATGAAGCACATACTGCCAAGCTAGCAGCACTCATCTTTATTTGTTTTCATTTATTAAACACAGAGATTCCAGTTCTTTCCCCTCACCAATTATTTTGTTTTAATCAAGGCTACTCCTTAGCTTATAAACTGTGGACTTGATTATCATAAGGATCCATAGAACTCTGGATGCCTACCCTGAGAAACTTGTACATAGATTACACCAAATTTAATTGTTTGAATGGGATACTAGTCAATTTTCATTTGTGTAGAATTTTTGTTTACAGTAAAAAAATAGACAAGAGATTGCCTGAGGCTACATCTCGTCTTCAGGCTTTAGTGGTCCATAGGGTTTATATAAAGCTACTTTTATCCTCAGTTTCCTCCTCAGCAAATTGGGACTAAGATTGACGTTTCTCCTAAGTGTGTGGAATAAGACGTGAAATAAACTGAAAGGTGTAGAAATCCACCCAAAAGACGATAACCAAACCTCAGAGAGGGACCCACCAGCAGCACTCTTTATGTTGGTCGCCAGTTTATCTCTTTGCCATTAAAATACGGTTTGAGACGATTGAAATGGGCTAGCAATTAGAAAGCCATTGAACGGTGCAGGCTTTAAGCACAGAGTTTNTTTTTTTTGTCATTTGCCAATGCTAAGTTGTGGCGGTGGACATTACCGGTTAAACACCAAACGCTCCCTAGCGCACAGCAGGGAGAAGAGTTAGCAAACTCACCAATTAGGGTTTTGTTTGTACTTCCAGTGGGAAGGATGGTTTGTTAGTTTAAAGGAAACCACTTGTGCTGATTACAGGTGTCAGCACATCAAGTTGGGGCTGTGCTTAGAGCCTGCTGTGCCAGGCAAGAGAGAAGAGCACCAAGATAATTGTTTTCACTCAATAATATTTTCATTTACAACTCTGCTTTTTGCTTTCGGCTTAAAGAACTTACATGAAATAAGAATGTGAAACCGAGATGAAATGAGCTTATTGCAAGCATAACATCTGAAAAATAGCCAGACTTTCACAATTAGATTAGTAGCAGATTTATTGTATTTTTCTCTTATAGAAACTAGCAGTTCAATTTGCCTGTGGAATAGACTGCAATGTTTAATTCTTGTGAACATGGCCAGACATTTGTTTCTCAGATAGAAAATGAAGGAATTGAATTAACCCTAAATCAGAAAAGGGTGTCTTAAGGAACTTACCAGAAGTGCCCTAGCATTAAAAATGGCCTCTCAAAATACACTTTACACATTAGAGCATTGTAGTTTCCCCTGAATTTCTTTTGTTTTGGGGGGTGTAAACAGAGGAGCAGTTTTGAAAGAATGGTGGGAAAAAATAAAAAAATTGTAACTTGATATCAGATATCTTGGTATCTATGAAAACCAACAAAATGTTATTTTACTATGATGCATGTATTTCCTCAAAGTGACTTTATAAATATGCACACTTCAAAATCTCATGACAGAATTATTTACTATTATTTTGCAAGTAGCTCTCTATGATTAAATCCACAAGGCTAACCTTAACATTTTGGATTTTTTCTCCCACCCACATTTTAGTAATGGGTGAAATTTTATTGAATGGATAGAGGTGGCAGGCATTTAGGAAATGGAAAAGGAGGGAAAAGAAAGGAGTAGGAGAAGGAAGAGAAAGAGGAGGAGGAAGAAGAAGGAAGGGGAGGAGGGAGAGGAGGGAGGAAGAGGGAGAGAGAAACAAAGAAAGGAAAGAAGGAAGGGAGGGAGGGAGGGAGGGAGGAGAAGGAGGAGGAGGAGGAGGAAGAAGAAGAGGAAGAGGAAGAGGAAGAGGTGGAGAAAAGAAAGAGAAGGACCAAATTTGCAGCATCTCCTCTTTAGTTCTCAAGAAACTGTCCTTCTCTATTCTTTAACATTTGGGACTCTAAGCTCAGGCTGTCATAAAATAAACAACCTGGGATTGTCTTTTCTGTCTCAGTTAATTTGAATCAGAATACAGTATTTACCTTTACTTGGAGTTTGTGTGATTCAAGGTTAGTCTGTTTTGGAAAGACTGAGTGAGGGTCAACTAATCCCTTCCTGGAGACCATTAATGGGAATCAGGATTACACTTGGGTGCAGTTTTCTAAACTCAAGAGACAAACTAAGAATTCAAATGAGGTAAGAACTCCCAAACATGATTCTCCTAGTGACTTCTTTTGTTGACACAGTAACACTCTGAAAATAAAGCTGACATCAGCAGGTTCGAATTTTGCTGGTTTAGCTGATAAGCTTCTCAGAGCACTTGCTGGCTGCCTGTATCCCTGCCCTTTACAGTGAGCTCAGAAGGGATCTATGGCAATTCTCCCTTTTAACAAACAAGTTGCAGTTTTGAAAATAGTAAGTAAAAATAAACAGATAGACACAACAGCTAATCAGTCAGACAACTGAGTTGATAATTTCATTTATTTGATACTCGGTCTCATCACATACTGTGAATGTTTTAAGTATCATTTAAGCTTCCCCCAGAGAATGGAAATTCGCTTTCACTACATATGCAAATATACAAAGATCTTGAACAAAACAACTTTCTTTTTTAAGTCCAGCAATGACTGCAATGTCCATACTGTTGGGAATCCTCACTACTGCAGTCTCCTCCACAGTGAACCCCAAACTGTGAATGAAGGTGAGTTTAATCATAGAAAGAAATTCTTAGACTATTTTTAAAGTCTCATCTTGATGTTTTACATTTTGTTTTAAACAGAGAATAATTTTCAGCAGTGACCAGAAAACTTCTTGATTCCGTGAATGACTCACAAAATAACATTTTCATGCATTTCAGCAATATCAATAATTATTTCAGAAATGAAGACTGCCAATCATTTTCATTCAGTATTTTATACTAAAAGATTTGCCAATATTATTTTACTCAAACACATTGAAGACCATGCTGTACTCACTGGGTTTCTCCTTCTATTGTCTGCTTTGTTAATATCATTTATGACTGTGCAAGGTCACCAAGCCACAATGTCAACTTCTTGGAATTGTGTCTGTCCTTTCAAGAACTGCTTCCAATGACATGTCCTTCACAGCCCTTTTGAGGTCTCCAGACAGAGCATTTGGACACCAGTTTCTTGAACTCTATCTCATTTCTACCTGGTACTTCTTGACAATTGTTTGTTGACAATCTCATTGACTTTGTCATGTTAAAATCAAGGGAGATGCTGTCATAACACACCACCACTTTTAACACTTTTCCTAAGTAATTTTATAAGCACTCCATCATACTTACTAGTCTACTGATGGTACATTAGCTGCATCGCTTTAAAAAAACAACACGGTCTTATTCAACAAGGTTAAATTACTTGCTAAGAGCAGTAATTTAAGAGATCATATAGTAATCCTAGTAGAATCAAGCTTGGTTCAGTTTTCCTTCTTATTGCATCTTATTCAATAGAAATATTAAATCAAATCATCATTTATTTGATTCATGGAGAACATAAAAGACAATTGAAAATGAATGATAGTGTTCTGTTTATATCATTTCAAATCTAATTCTGTCAACTCTTATAAGAAGAAATCATGTGCTATCAATAATTTTGATAGACATATATGTTAATACTGTTAGAGCCTGATGAAATCAATGGAATCTGTCTTGTAAAATATCTTTTCATTGAAATGGCAGATACTTTACTTTTCAACAAATCCTTATTGAAAATTTTAGGGTCTTAGAATGAGTTCCATATATTTATTATACACAACTTAATAAGTTTGACATGTTTGTATCCATGAAACTATCACCAAAATATAGTGAACATATTCATCACTCCAGACACCTTTCAGAACCTTGTTTAATCTATCCTCTCTGCCTTGTTCCTCAACCTTCCATGATGCATTCAACTCTCACGCCAGAACCATATGTTCTACTTACAATTAACAGTCTATTTTGTAGACTGTTTTATACATGATTTTACTGTTTTAATGACCTATGATATGTGTATATGGAAGTAAAGTATACAAATTTAATGCAAGAATAATGACCAAATCGGAGGAATAATCACTTCTATAATATTTATTCTTTGTGCTGAGAAATATCAGGATTCTCTAATAATGTTGAAATTTATTAAAAATTGTTTCTCTGCTGCTACAGACATGATGGTTAATGAGAAGATAACTATTCAATTTTAGGAAGCCAGTAAAGTGACGTCAAAGGGAGATTAGAAAGAGTTTTTAAGGATTTGGCGTTGTCTTATCATTTGACATTATCTAGCTAGAAAAGAAAATGCCAAGATACAAAGCCTAAAAGATTAGAGCCTTTGTAGAGGAAAGGAAGACCTGTGTGTTGAAGCGTGGGGCAGGGGAGGACCGTGGTTGGCAAAAACGAAGAGCAGGCAGTAAGAGAGATGCTATGTTGCATTCCGAGGAGTGAAGATCTGGGGGTCAGAGAGGAACATTTCCAGATCTGTTCATTTGACAACAAGCAGATGAAGTTCTGAAGAGTGGGCCAGTTAGAAAGCAGACTGTGAGCCACAGACACTTGGGAGGCCAGTGCAACAGTCAACTGTGTCAGCCCTGAGATCACATATAGACAGGTAACCACAAACTGACCTGAGGATTGTATTTATATATTTATGAACAGATATATATGCAACAATAATAAAGAAAGAGAAACCATGAGTTTGAGAGCAGTGGCATGGGAGATGTTAGAGAGGGAAGAATTGAGGGAGATGATGTAGAGTCTAGGCGTATGGTTTAGCTTCTAAAGACAGAAACATTCTACGCAATACATTTTGAGAAATGCTTTCAAACCAATCCCCGTGCTTCTCTCAACTCATTTCCCAAAGGACCCAGACGTTTTCTTTGCTAATTGTCAATGAAATATCCTACTTAAGGAACATCTGAAGCCTTAACATCCACCTATTCTTTTAGAGGTTTCAACTATTTTTTTCTCTTAATAAGAGAAAATCCACAAAACTGCAAAGCTCTTAGCACAGCCTTTGGAGGCTCAAGCAGAGGGTTTTCATTATACTGTATATGTCGTGCAATCCAGGGCCACATTCTCTTCTGTAACCCCATTAAGTAGGAACAATTATTCTTGCTATGCGCCAGGGACTTCCCTAAGCAACCAGCACAGCATGTGGTTTGACTCGAATCAGTTGTCTTAATAGAGGAAAAAAAGTTTAAGCTAAAGTGATGTATGGTGTAAATTTATCAGTAATATTACTGCCTGGGGCATATAAAAAATCTATCATTTATGACTAAAAATTATAGAAGGGCTTTTTCCACAAATTTTATTGTTTCATAGGAATGAGCAGTAATTTCATAGTATAATAAAGTGGCTATATGTATGTCCTACCAAATCTGTCTTAATGTGTTCCCTATCCTAGAAGGAGTCGAAAGGTATTTGGACTGTTTGCTTATGTGCACACATTCTGAAGAAGAGGATGCATGTAATCCTAAGAATACTTCCTATGCTCTACAGAGATATGTTGATATACAGAAATGGCTGATGACTTTTCAAAACACATACACACACATGTATAATGTACATAATGTGTGTGTATATATATATATATATGTAATCTAAACAAGTGCAAGTGCAGTGGTATCAAATGTCTGCATCCTGTCTCTTTGTTAATATACTTATATCACAAAAATTTGCCTATGTGTAAGGTATGAAGTTTAGCCAGAAAGAAGCAGTCTGACTGGCTTTCTAATAGTTTAAATTCTTTTCGTACTGTCAACGTGATCTCCAGGATTAAGATACTTTAATGACTTCGCATTGGCATTGTCACCAAATGAAGAAGGCTCATTCATTGTGACAGAGGATTGTGCTATACAATAGATGAGAGTTAATAGCCTCTCTGGTCTCCACCCACTAAATGCTAATGCCCCTTCCCACTTACATCAGTGCAAGATGTCTCCAGACATTAAGAACTGGCTCCTTGGGGACAAAAAAATCAACCCCTTCGGAAGTGTTATTCTTTTCAAGCAAGGGGGAAAATGCTTTAAATGCAAACCTTTAATTATAGCACTCAGGAGGCAGAGGCAAGCAGACCTCTATGAGTCTGAGGTCAGCCTGGTCTACAAAGTGAGTGTCAGAACAGATAGAGATGCATAGTGAGACCCTGTCTCAACAAATCAATCAACCAACCAACCAACCAACCAACCAATCAATCAATCAATCAATCAAATAATTAAAATTAATCCTAGACTATTGATAAATAGTACCCAAAAATCTAAGGAAAAACCAAAATTAAAAATACTTCTAATGGTCTAGGAAATGACCGCACTAACTATGAGTACCCATGTTTGTATCCCCAATGTTCATGTAAAAAAAATCTAGGCAACCATGTCTATAGTGCTTGTAACCAAGCACTATAGGTACACAGCATAGACGTACAGATTGCTGAGACTTGCTGGTCACCTGTTGAGTTACAAGTTCAGTGAGTTTGTCTTAAGAGAAAGAGTGAGAGACTCGTGTTGTTTCTGCTGGTCAAGCACGCATGTGGATAGGTCACATATATGTACACACATGCCTACAGCACACAACAACATACATGCAAACATAGTGCTCTTACACTGCTGTCCCTTACCTTGCCAGTGTTCTCCAATATTTGCCCATTGATTTATACAGACAAACCATCACATGTTTAATGTAAAATTCTTTTTGCAAGTGGAAATGTTGGTACTTTCTCTTCTGAATACATTCTTTCGGGCTACTTTGAAAGGATTCAGCATTTATTGCATTTCTCTCCTTAAAAAAAATCTCTCGGAGCATTTTGCTTTTTTATTCTTTAAAACAATTTTTGAATTTGAAATATTTCGATTTTATTTATCCCCTCCTCCAAGTTCTCACACATTATCTTTTTCTCCCTACCTACCCAATTTTAATCTCTTTCAGAAGACAAACCAAAAGTAAATACAACAACCAAATCTGGAAAACAAAATATGACATGATCCCCACAATGAAAACATCAAACTGTAACCAAATGAAGGCACACACACGAAAAAATTTTGGAGTTCATTATTTGTTGGTTAACTCTGAACGTGAGACTGATTGTCATTGTCACTCCAGTGGAGAAGATGGATTTTCCCTCTCTCAGCATGTGATTGTTACGATTCAGTTTTAGAAGAGCAATTTTAAATCAAACTATACAATTGTGTGATATAAAGCAGCTACACGGTAACATTATATGCTGCCTATTAAGTGTAATGCAGTCTGGGTAGACTGTGAGTAGCTATGTGTAACAAAGGCCTATTGGTTCTGATGGAACAACCAACCAACTAGTTCTTAGGGATGAACCCATATCTGTGCTGTTGCAAATGTAGTTTTAAGTTATACTTGGTTTTAAATATTTAGATTTTCTAAAATAGTTAGGATCTCATCATAAGGTATTTTACCAAACAGAATTAATGTTACTGAAGTGAATTTAAGCAAAATAAGTTGCTAGTAGTAAAAATGAGAAATCGTTACAAGGGAAATTAGGACATGATTAATCTCATTACAGTTCAAATGGAGGTAAGATCTCCATCTCAGTTTATCTATTCTTTGAAGCTAATCACAGCCAAGATCCCTGGGGCTACTTAGCTGACTTGCAACTTTTATTTTATGTTCTTAACATGACTGACAACTGTTTGGAAAACATCCTAAAGTAAGAGTCCTTGAGATGTCCTGAAGCATCTCCTTATTCTCCAAAGCAGTCTTCATAGCAACCAGCGCAATTCAGTTTTCTCTTATGGCCCTTTTCCTTCACCTGCTGTCTGACCCACTTTGATTCGGTATCTTGTCTGATCTAACCTAGATAATGACAACTAAGGCCGCTTCCTGTGATCACACTTTATTCACAGACTTGGTATACAGCTATCACCTGTAGATAGGTCACAACAACACAGCTACAGGTTATGAAGGATGTAGTATCTATCATTCTTATAGACAGGAGCATGATATGTCACCACTTTGTAAAAGGCTTGGTCCCCAGCTAGTGGGTATAATCACTTTGGGGGGATTTGATCACACAAAATTGAATTATAAAAAAAAAAATCAAACTTGTGGGATGTCTGTGTTGTTATAGACAGTGGAAAGTAGGAAATGGGCCTGGTTGGAAGGAGTCGGTCACAAGGGTTAGGTACTTATTTAAAAAGTTTGTGTTTGGGAAGGATTAGGGGTGTGGCATCATTGGAAGACTTGTGCCCCTGGGGGTGGGTTTGAGATTTCAAAACTGTCCTCCTATTACCAGTGTGTGTAGGCAGAGACTGCTCTTTCAGTCCCAGCCACCCTGACCTGAAAACTCACAGAAACTGTATTAATTACAACACTGTTTGGGTCAATAGTTTAGGTGTTGGAGGGGGGGCACTTGTTAGTTCCTGGCTGCCTAGGTTAGACCTGAAATAATCACACAGAAACTGTATTAATTAAATCACTGCTT
>LOJH01024983.1:3245-18919 GCA_001685095.1 Ellobius talpinus
TGTGTGTGTGTGTGTGTGTGTGTGTGTGTGTGTGTGTGTGTGTGTATGTGTCCCGGTGAACATGTGAATGTCAGAGCATAACTTGTTTGAATTAGTTCTCTTTACCATGTGATGCCTGGGCACCAAATTCAGATATCTGGTGTTGATGGCAAGCACCTTCATGCACTGAGCCATCCCACTGGACCCTGTCCTCCATGGTAGAGAACAGAAAACAGGGGCACAGAACAATCACCTCTATCTGAATTCAGGTGCCCAGAAAGTGACAGAGCAAAGATTAAGAACCTGGAAGAATGGCTCCGCCCCTCATGCTATCCCAGTTTTGCTGGGAGACTGGGCATACACTATTTAAAGACAGCGAAACAATTCCAGCCAGGGCTAGGGCAGAACCCGAGAGTGGCTAGCTCCCATCATGCACTTGGAGAAGGAGACTGCTGCATGCTCTCCAGCTACGAAACTGTAATTAAAATTATCATACAGTATAATGATTTCTAATACATTTCAGAACAAATCACCATCTTATATCTGACATGTTGTTAATGTTTACTACCGTAATTACCAATTTGAAATATAAGGTAGCAATTTTTATTAGTGTTTGGTTATGTATAATTATGTCAAATATGAGACTGCAATTTATATGAAACTGTATTAGCTGTGATCATGCAGAATGATGGTACTGTATATTTGACATCCTGGGTGTTTTATGTATCTATAGATTTTTCCCCCTCCAAATCATAAAGAATCATTTAAAGATAATTCAAAGGCTATTTACAATGTATTTCATTTTAAACATTTTAGAACATGGGACTACTACAAAATGGGGAATACCGAACCAGGCGTCCCCTGAAAGGAATGGAAGGGCTCAGCAGGACTTTCTGGTGTGTTAAACTCTCCTGGGCACTTTGCATATCAGTGCTTGATTCCTCGTTAGAAGGATATTCTTTTACTTTCCCACCCAGATAACTCAGGTCCAGAGAATTCAGGAGAGTTTGTCTAATGCCCCAAACTCAAATTCACAATGTTTCTTGCAAAGCCTTTCCGAGGCAGTTAACTGAGAGCTATTGTATAAGAGGCTATGACTAGAGTCTGTAAATCTACTATGCTGTCTGATTTCCCCCACTAGACCCGATGCCTGAGATAATTGCTTCAAAGCGCTGATGTAGGCTCACAGTTTTGTGGGTGTCCGTCTATGTTGGTAGTCTCTGCTGCTTCTGGGACTGTGGAGAAAGAACATCTTGGCAGAGGAATTTGTTCCCTTCATGCATCAGGAAACAGACAAAGAGAAAGTGGAGAGGCAGGGGTCCCAATAGTCCCTTCAAGGGCATGTCACTAATAACCTAACTTCATTCTACCAGGACCCATTACCTACAGGCTCCACCACCTGACAATAAGCCCTCAGACTTGGTGTCATGCCTTTAACTCATGAGCCTTAGTAGACACTTACCTAAAACACAGTACCTATAAAATTAGTAGCATATTTAATGAGGCAGTATAATTCTTCTCTTTTTTAAAATAGTGATTGTTAGTATTCTCCAGAGATATTAAACCAATAGAGATTTCACACACACACACACACACACACACACACACACACTGAAATAAATATTTTTTTATTTATTTAAGAGAGAGGGAGAAAAGAGAGAGAGAAGTTGATTTATTGATTGATTTTCATGTGTGGCTTATGAAGACTTAGAAGTCTCTACAATCCTCTGTCTGTGGTCTGAGACTCAAGAGTCCCTACCAGCTCCAGTGAGGACAAAGGCAAAGACATGAGAAGCAGGAGGCTGGTGGTATAAGTTCTGGTCCAGGTCTAAAGGCAGAATGACCATGATCACCTTAGAGATCCCCAGGCAGAGAGAGAATTCTCCCCACTCAGCCTTTCGCTCTGTTCAAGACTCCAATGGCCTGCGTGAAGACTTGGCTTTGGGAAGAGTAGCCTCATTTACTATTCCATTGAGCTAGGTGTTGACTTCATTAAGAAACACCCTCTCAAACATGCCTGGAGTTGTGTTTAGCCATGAAGCTGGGTAGTCTGCAGCCCAGTCACACTGATACACCAAACTGACACCTTATCTACTTTCTCACAAGTTTTATTAGGTCTATTTTAAAACAAAGAAAACTCACTTTTCAAAGTTCAAGAGAGGGTTTTCTTCAAGTTTGCGTAAGTTCACTCATGAGGGTGAAATTGTGGACCCCTGCTGAAGATTTTTGCATTGCATCATAATGTTCTTTCAGGACTGGAGCCTCTACAGCAACTCCAATTACAATGAAGTTTGACTTCTTTCTAAGAAATTTATATTTGAGGCAACATAGATGATTTAGCATTTAATAGAGCTTGCTATTCTCCTGAAGACTGGGGTCCAAATCCCAATACCCACGTGACTACTAAAACCTTTTTATTATTCCAATTCTAGGGGATCCAATCTCTTTTGACCTCTGTGGGTACCAGGTAATATTTGGAGCACAGGCATGTATGTGGGCAAAACACCAATACACATAAAACAATAAAATAAATTAAAACAAATTTGTATGTGTTACCTTAATCTATTCCCTGTAATTTTTCCATTTTCTACATAAGGAAACCAAGATGTAGAAAGTGTCTCAGAACCTAGTGGTGGAACCAGAATAGTACAGGTCTTATCTGATCCCAGAGTTGATTGTCTTAAACAGAAAGAAGTTTCTGTCTTGCCTGGTCCCACAGTCATTCAGTCCCAAATAAACACACAGAAGCTTATATTAATTATAAACTGTTTTGTCTATTAGCACAGGCTTATTATTAACTAGCTCTTACAACTTAAATTAACCCATAATTCTTGACTATGTTTAGCCACAAGGCTTAGTACCTTTTATCAGTGAGGCATTCTTATCTTGGTTCCTCTGTGTCTGGCTGGTGACTGCATGTCTGCCTTTCCTCTTCCCAGAATTCTAGTTTGGTTTCCCCACCTATACTTCCTGCATGACTACTGACCAATTAGTATTTTATTAAACAAATATGAGTGACAAATCTTTACAGTGTTCAAGAGCATTATCCCACAGCAGTCTTACTCCTTAATTCTCTGGTAAGGATAACAAAATCACTTCTTCAGATAGGTGGCCCTATAATTCTATGCTACAGTTTCCTGAACAGTTTCCATTTTACTAACATATTTCAAAATTTGGTTATCAAAACATTCAAATATTAAAATTTCAGTGCTGAAAAGAAGAATATAAAAGCCAATCCTGGAAAGTTATTTTTGTTTTTTATGAATAATCACATGATTTAAAAGAAATATTTTAGACTTTGAAAGCAATAATACTATATTATACAGAGAGCAAAAACATAGCACTTACATTTTATATCATGTAAAATAATTTAGTTATGTGTATTTTATCTTTAATATGATTTAGTGAGTTAACACTTAGTGGTTCATCTGCATACACTTTAGAAAATACTAGCTCCATGAGGGTAGGGCTTCTGTGTATTTTGTTTATTCATGTGTTTTTTGCTTGCTTTAGTATGTGACCCATAGCAGGAATTCCATAAATATGTGCATATTAATTTCTGATTTGCTTTTTTATTTTATCAGCATGCTACATACTTACTTTAACCATAACTCTTTTAAACACTTCTTTAAATTTACAAAGCAGTTGATTGCTATTGTAGAAATTGCATCCAATGAAGAGACTTCTGTCTTTGATATTTTCAAATTGTATTTCATTTTTCTATATTGACCTAAAGCTTAAATAATACACTCCTGTGTCTCAGAAGGTTATTCTTCTTGGGTCATACTTGGTAGCCACTGAAATCCTTTACTTATCTATGAGGTTTATACCTAACTGAAGGGCATCTAGTCTGAATGTTTGTTTCCTTCAGAGGTAGGGGCTTGTTGACCAACCATCACTAGACCAGGGCTTTTATTTCTAAAGTTAGCATTAAGAACCAAAGAAAGCAAGATTTGGTCATGCATTTGTTATAACTAACCTTGTTGGGCAAGTAAGTATTGGCTGAACTCTTAGCAATGGCCTCAGATAAATGCAAAATTTTTCTGTCTCAACCAGAAGGTGCATACCAGAGCATACTGGACAGTAACCCATCTTTTTAGCCAAGAAGGAATAAAAAAAGAAAATATTTTGTTTGTGATAATTTTACTGGACTTGTAATAGACCCTCTATATGCTGGCTTAAAAGATTCACGTGTTAGGACCAGAGAGATAGCTTAGTGGTTAAGAGTGGGTATTGGTTCCCAGCATCTATGTTAGGTAACTCACCACCATGTGTAACTCCAGATACAGGGGATCTACTGCTAGCTTCTGGTCTCCAAGGGCACATATTCTCACATACACCTATGTGCAGACACACACACATGCACACACACATAATTAAAAATAAAATTAAAATCTTAAAAAATGTTCATGCCAGCATCCAAAATGTACATGTTCCAAGCAACATTTTAAATTTTCTGTTTTAATAAATCAAAATTATTTACACTCTCACTTATTTGATTATTTGTTTCAAGTGCTTCCACCATCCCCGAGACACAAGCAAATCCTCCCAGGGATCATCATGAAAAGGAGATTCATAAATCCTTTAACCTAATTCTACAACTGATCCCCTAAGAAAAGTTAAATAGCACCATTGTTTGTAGATTGCTAGATCACCACAAAGATAATTCTTTTATAAATACAGATGGTGCCCTTGTGGAAATGACATGACAGCAAGTAGATGCCAACAGAAAAAAAGTAAAAAATTAAAAGCAGCATGCTGATTAGCAAATGACATAGAGTTCAGGAGAAGTATGCTTCTTTTTCTGAGTTATGGTTTATTTGAACTCACAATGCCCCGTTCTTATTTTGATTTTTAATATTTGTTCTTTTAAATATTGAAAAAGTAAAATAATATGATATTTGATTATCTTGAGCATACAGTGCTCATCACTGGTTGGTGGGAAATCAGCCTGTGAAGTTTCTTTTTCTCCTCCCACCCAGACCACTTTTTTTGTTTTTGGTCTGGTATTATTTAATGAAGCTGCTGCAATTGCTAGAGGATATAAAACACAGCACTAGACTCATTAGGACCAAAATATGAATCAGTGACTATATCAGTCAATTATAGATATAAAAATGACTTTTCTTGTTTTGTTATTCAAAATGAAAGGTAAAAAGACTCTTTATATGTTGACAATGTACTATGTGTCACACTGAGGACCTAGTATGTGTCACACTGAAGGAGGACCTAGTATGTGTCACACTGAAGGAGGACCTAGTATGTGTCACACTGAGGACCTAGTTAGTATGTGTCACACTGAGGACCTAGTATGTCATGCTGAGGACCTAGTGTGTCACACCATAGAAGTCATCTGAAATATTGTGTCCTGCTGGGACTTTTTATTTGTTTTCTGTGGATCTTTGGTACCAAATTACTACCACATCTCCCCTTTCCAACATCAGTTTAACAAAATGTGTGAAGAGGAAGGAACCTGGGCATCACACCCACAGTGTGGAGGTGCTTTGCATACCAGCACTGAGTTTCCCACTTCTGTTCTTCTGTTTGTTGGTGGATGGAATGTGAGCAATGTTGCCCAACCTTTTGGAAACAGCACGTGAATAATCCCGTAATCAGTGTAATGTATTCTACTTTGGGAGTAATCAAGTCATTGGGCTTTGAAGTAAGATCCAATTTTTGGAAAATGGCTGATGAATGCAGTTTCTGTATTCAGAGGAGGCTGATGTACCTGGACTATTTGGGTCTTCTAGTTGAGTAGGGGGGAAAGTACTTGAGGAAACTCAAGTGGACTATTCTAAAAATAATCTAAGTTTCGGGATATATTTTCCTAGCGGCATAGTATGCAATTTGAGATTTTAGAATTAAACATGTCTGTGTGCTTTTGAATTTTGGATTGCTGGGGGAGAGCCTGCTTAGCTGGAAGGGAGGATGGGAGATGCAGCGGGTGCTGAGTCGGAGGATCCTCCTCTCCCTTCTCAGGCTGTGCTTTCTCCCATCTTTGCAAGGTAACATCCTCTGTGTTATTCATGTCTTAACTTAAAAGTTCCTGCTTCAGACATTTCTTCCCTGAGCTCATTTCCTCTGCTCTGAGCTGCAGAGCCAGAATCTCTACTTTGTTCCTTCCCTTCCTCCCTCCACTACTCCCCCTTTCTCTCCTTTCTTCTCCTTCACCTTTCTTACTTTCTCTCTCTTTCTTTTTCCTTCCTTCTTTTTTCCTTTCTTCCCTCTCCCTCCTCCCCTCCCTCCTTTCTTTCCTTCCTTTCTACCTTTCCTACCAACCTTCCTCCCCCATTCCCTCCTCAATTCTATCTGTGTATGTACATGTGTGTTGGTGTAGAGACCAGAGAGCAACCTTTGGTATCATATCTAAGGTTCCCCAGAACCCCTGCTTTTTGAGCTAGATTTCTTACTAACCTGGAACTCACAAACGAGGGTACCCAGCAAGAAGGAGGGATCCACCTGTCTCTGCCTCCCCAGCACTGGGATGGCAAATAGGTGTCCACGCCTGACTGCCCCCCTTCCCTGCCCCTTTCTTTCTGAGTTTAGGATTGAACTACAGCCCTCATGCCTGTAAGGTGAGCACTTCCCAAATTTAGTCACTGCTCAAGTCCCTCTTCTTAATTATAACCAAGAAAAACACACACACCCTTGCCTGGGTAGCCTCTGTGGGAGATGATGAGCTCCTGGAGGGAGAAACAGGGGGCTGCTTGCCATGGTATTCAAAAGCCATGCTGCAGCTCCAGACACCTTGGGGGTATTAGTGAAAGAATGACTTATTGAATGGATGCTTGATTCTAACCCAGGGGCTCCACAATTCTGGGAGACAGACAGTTGCCTCCACCTATCGTGCTCATTGCTAAGTGATTCCGAGGACCTGAAGCATCCTCCCTACTGCTATGATGCAGGCCAACTCTAGGGTGACATGCAAAGGGGCCAGGCTCACCAGAGCCATCTGATTCCAGGCAGGAGACTGCAGCTAGTTGGGCAGTTTCTGTTGCCAGGCAGGCCATACACTGGTAGTCAGATGAAACATGGCAACGTCCCGGCTAGCTAGGCTTTCTTACTTAAGCTGTTCAGTTCAAAATTAAGTCCTGCTGTGCATCCATATAGGCTAGGGTCCCAAAAAGCTAGGCCTTGATGTAGGGAGGAGGGCCTTGGACTACCCACAGGGCAGGGTTCCCTGCCCTCTCTCAAGCAGGGCGGGAGAGGGAGGAGGGGGTGTGGGGGAGCGGGAGGGAATTGGGAGGAGTGAAGGAAGTATAAATAATTGATGGAAAAATAAAAATTAAAAAAAAATTAAGTCCTGCTAGTGGGTATGTTCTACTCTTGATTCACTTGACTTAGCAGTCTACACCCCATTCATGCTGGACCATGAACCCTTCGATGGTCCAGCAGCTCGGTCACGTACACCTCTTCTTTGTTCCCACTCCCTTGCTTGCTTCTTCACTGTTTCATTTTACCTTTTCCTTCTGTCATTGCTCTCACACTTTCTGCTCTCACCTTCAACCTCTTTCTCATTTTCTTTGGTCTCAGAGAATATAGCCGAAGCTCTTCCTTCCTTGTCTTCTAAGCCCAGGAGAAGTGAGGAGAGCTCTCCTTTCTACCTCACATTTATTTCTTGTTCTAATAAGAGAAAAAGTATCCATGAAAAGCCACACATACATTGTGTGTGTGTGTGTGTGTGTGTGTGTGTGTAAAAGCTAGACATGTTTGGAGTAATTGTTGGTGTTTTAAGTTTCTTTCCTACCTCACTGCAAACCATTGAGATACTAAAACCTTGGGTGACTTCCAGGAGAAGGCTTCCCAGGCATAGCTACAAAGGGATTTAGCTTTCAAGGGAATAATTAACAAAACTATTCTAAGAGGTCATTTTCTGTGGAAAATTAGGGAATTACCTGTCCTGGGGAATGAGAAATATTTAGATGTTGGCATTTCCCCCAGTTGCATTGTGGTCCTGGGATAATGACTCTTTCATATGAAAAGGAAGAGAAGCTGTTGGGGTCCAGTGGCTAAGAATCACTGTTGAGACGCTTTGTTTGGTTAGCAGAAAATATGTCCAAGTGTGTGTTTTTAAAGAAAGCCACTAGAGCACATCAGACTCAAATGGGTGCACACTCCTTAGTTTTTGTTTCATTTTTTAAAAATCAAGCACAATGTTTCTCAAAGTCTATTCCTTATGGTAGCCATCAAAGGCAATTTTTCCTTGTCAAAGAGCTCTTGCTGAAGTACCTTGGGGAGTCATTTGTAAGGCCATTGTTGACATCCCTTGTATGTGATGTCCAAGAGGGGAGCTACATTGCTTTATTTTCTTATTGTTTCTAGAATGTATACAACTATGGATTAGTTTGTATAAGTAATACCTCATATTTTTCTTTGTTGGTAGTGGTAGAGAGGGATAGTTGGAGACTGGGTCTCATTCTATAGCCCAGCATAGACTCAAACTCAAGGCAATCTTCCTACCTGAACCTCTCAACTGCTAGGATTGTATATGTGAGCCAGTACGACTGGTTCAACATTGCTATGGCTCTAAGGTCACTGAATCTCAGATTCCTAGGGTCGCATGGCTGTGAAAACAAAGATGAAAAGGTAGCTCTTCTCCCCTTCTTTGTAAGGGGTCTTTGTGTTCTCTTGTCTTTTCTGTTCCTGGGTGAGAAGATGGAAGTGATCTGGCTATCACTTCTTCAGCACCAGCTGCCCTGGATGTGTGTTTGCGGGGTGTCCTCTCCTTGCATCCCTGCATGTGACCTGCACAGCAACTCATCAGTGGCATTTTGCAGATGACAGTCCTGAAACTCAGAGGGGGTGTGTAGAATTTGCATAGATCACTCAGTGGGTAGGGTGCAGAATGAAGGACAATGGTTTCAGGGCCTGATGCGAATTCCATTAATCTAAGGTTGCTTAAGACATTTGCATAGCATAGCATGGTGTTTCTACACAGCAACACCCCACCATATACTTTACATCATATCTAGATTACTAGATTAGTAATATGTTAGGATATGCAAGTGCTCTGGAAATAGTTGTTAGACTGTTTCACTCAGAGAACCATGACAGAGGAAACAGTTCTGTGCATATTTAGCACAGATGAAAATTTTATTTTTCTGGTCTTCAACTTGTTTGGTTTATAGATGTAGTACCCAGGAATATAGAGGGCTGATGGTTTGTATGTATGTTTGTATTGTCTGCCTGTCTTTTTTCTATCTGTCTTCAGCAGCAGCAGCAGCACCATCATTATCTGTTATCTATTTATAACTTTTCTATCCTTTTCCACCCATCATCTAGCTATATGCTGATTCCATTTCACAACCTGAATCATAGCTGGAGCCCAGTGACACATATTTCTTGACATGAAATGGAAATAAAATATATACGAAGTATGCAAATGCTTCTGTACTTCTTCACTTTCTCTGTTCTTTTCCAGACTATTTACCAATTTTGCACATGCATTTATCTCCTGGCTTGCGTCCTCACATATGAATATTACCTCTGTGTGGGAAAGGTCTTTAGGTCATTTGCCAACCGCTGTGAATCTACAGTAGAGACTCTGGAAGTAGTAGGTGAAGGAATAACTTGTCCAAGGCAAGTTTTCACTGCTACCTCAGCTTCCTGAAAGCTCCTCAGATTGCTTTATTTACTCGTCTACTTCTCTCTCAGGAGTAGTTAAAAATCTACTTAGGGCTGTAAATAAAGCAAGTCTACATTCATAGCTGCTTCATATAGCAAGTGCTGAAGGGCTGTGGGTGAGTGCATGGGGCTGGTTGCATCACAGATTCAGCTCTGATCTTATGTACTGGCAGAAGGGCAGCCACAGGGCAGTGGAGAAAGCTAACACCCCGTTTTTCCACTTCACCTCCAACTTCCACAGCAGAGATCTTTTCTCCAAAGCTCCAAAGCCCTCCTTCCTCTTAACAGCTTGCCTGCCCATCTTCCCAAACCATTCCACTCCCTAGGGTGTTCTTAACCCAGGACAGAAGGAGATTTCAGTATCATTAATGTTCTCTACAGTCCCCCATATGCCATTCTTGGAAAGGGTCCCTGGGTTTCATCAGAGAACCTGGAGGATCCAGGAAAGCAAAGACCCCCTGAAGAATCCTTGTCTGGTAAACTGAGTGGGCTTAGGTAAGTGTGGTGCTCAGGCAAGAGTAAAAGGTGGAAAATGGATTTTCTTTAAACTTTGATATTTAGGGGAAAAAACCTACGTGACTCTACACCCTTGGCCCCTTCCTGCCGGTTCCTCAGAGCTCAAACCCATCTCTTTCCCTCTCCCCTCCCCATTTCTCTCTCCGTCATGACTGTGGCAGAAGGATGGTTTTGTGAGGCAGGTGACAGCCACCTTTGCTTCTGCAGAACCATCAGAAAAGAGCGCAGGCCTCTGACCCCAGGAGGAAAGCAGAGCCAAGTTGAAAGGCATTCTGCCAAGATGTTTTCCCTCCCCACCAGCGGAGACAGGAAGAGCCAGTCCTGATTGGATTAGTACTGCCCAGAAGCACTTTAATCTCAATTGCTGCTACCTGGGGAGGAGAGGCAGTGTCTGACTTGTGGGAGGTGGGAGGCTCTGAGATACTGAGCCTTCTCACAGTGAGGGTACCTGCAGAGAATATTAAAGGACTCTCCCCAGAGATAAAACAGGGGATCCCTAAGAATGAGTCTGCAGATGATCTGGATCCTGGGGGTTAAAATTGTTAAAATAGGCTTTGAACACACACAGCCTGGTGGTGGCGGGCTGTACCCCAGGAGCTGGTTCTATTAGAGTCTGAAGGGAGACTTTAAAGGGTAGATATGGGGGTTGAGGCGATTGCTCAGTCAGAAAAAATGCTTGCTTAACAATTATCAAGACCTGAATTTGATACCCAGAACCAAAAAAAAAAAGCCAGGCACACAGCGATGGGCATTTATAATACCAAAGCTGGTGAGCTGGTGAAAGATGAATCCTTGGAACTCACTGGCCAGCTGTCCTAGCTTCCTGGTGAGTCCCAGGGCATTGAAAGACCCTGCCTCAGAAAACAAGGTGGACAGCTCCTGAGGAAGGATATCTCAGTTTGGACCCCACATGCATTCACACACACACACACACACACACACACACCTGGTCAAATATTTATAAAACACACACACCCACACCCACACCCCCACAAGAAAGTGCCAGGTAATTGAGGCAGAAAATCAATGTTGTGAGTTCAAGGCCAGCCTGTAATCTTATTTTAAAAAAGTGAAGGAAAAAAATAAAAAAAAAAAACAGGGCAGGAGCTGCTGGCTTTTCTAATCAACTGAATTAGTAAATTCTTTTTTGCAGGGGAGTTCAAGACAGAGTTTCTCTGTGTAACAGTTCTAGCTGTCCTGGTGGTCTCAAATCTGCCTGCCCTTGCTGGAATTAAAGACATGGATCACCTGGCTGAATTAGTAAATACTTTTTTTTTTTAAAAAAAAAAACCCTTTTTCTTTTTATTTAAACTTTTAAAAATTTTATGTACTAGCCCCAGCTCCCCTCTTTCCCCCACACCTCCTCCATCTCACCTCCCCATCCACTCCTCGGAGAGGAGGTAATGCATCCATCCCTTGGAGAGTCAAGCCCCCCACCCCCAGCAGATCAAGACACATTTTGTCACCCTCATTCAGAGAGCTTAGTTTGGTCCCATGCAGGATCCCCAGATGTCAGTCCACAGTCCCACTAGCTCAGGTCAGCTGTCTCTGTGGTTTTTCCAACCATAATCTTGACCCCACTTGCTCATATGATTCCTTCTCCCTCTTTTCAACTAAGCTCCAGGAGCTCAGCCCAGTGCTTGGCTGTGGATCACTACATCTGCTTTCATCAGTTACTGGATGTAGGTTCTATGACAATTAGGGTAGTCACTAATCTGATTATAAGGGAAGGCCAGTTCAGGCACCCTCTCCACTATTGCTAGGAGTCTTAGTTGGGGTCATCCTTGTGGATTCTTGGGAATTTCCCTAGCACCTGGTTTCTCTCTAACCCCATAATGGCTCCTTCTACCAAGATATTTCTTTCATTGCTTCTCCTCTCTGTCCCTCCCCCAACTCAGTCACCTCAAACCCTCATGTTCCCATCCCCCACCCCTCCCTCCTGCTTCCCTTCCTAGTTTACCCAGGAGACCTTAACTATTTCTTTTTCCTGGGGCCCTCCACATATGTCCCTCTTAAGGGTCTCCTTATTTTTTAAATCTAGCTTCTCTGGGGTTGTGGGCTGTAGCCTGATAATCTTTATAAATTCTTAACATGTAATAAAAGTCAGGAGGAGTTCACTGGGTTATTACAGGCTTTATTCACAGCTCTGGCCTCTCAGGACTTACCTTGTGCAAGTAGAAAGTCCACGGTTCCTAGATGGCCTTCAGAAGCAGCCATCATCAGGGGAGTACGACCCTGCTTGTCTGCCATGTTGACATCAGCTCCGTGGGTAAGTAACAGGTCAACAATCTGCAAGTGCAGAGAAGCAGAGGCTGGTTACTCTCAAAGCTGCTGAGATGACATGCATGTGGTCTCCTACAGTGTGGAGGACTACTTGCAGAGGTGAGTCCTTTCTATAAGCAGCTTTCTACTTATGAGTTCCTGTACAGTTCTAATGACACAAGACACTCCCTTAGGGATAAGCAAATGAGGATTCATCGCTGAACATCTGACTACGACACTAAGCTAGAAAAAAAGACAAGCTGTGGTCTGAACCATCCCATAATGGAAGTTCCAGCCCAAGTAACCAGCCATGCCAGTTCCATTTTATTACTCTCTGGAGGCTGCAAGCCTGCAGCACCAACAACATCGCCACTGAACTGACTACAATAAAGTGCTCCTGGTAACAGCAGTGCCTTTTGTTAAGCACTGTTTGGCTTCTGGAGTCTTTTGTCCTACTCAAGTACTTCCAAAGAGCATTGTCAGTATCCTTTCTTTTCCATCCTAGTGTATAAGTTAATGGTTTTTCTATAGTCCAAACCTCTGGAAAGACCAAATAACTAGAGTTTGTACATAGTGTGTTTTCTTCCGGCAAGTCTGAAACATTTGTGAGTAACTGGTCTGCAGGGGTCTGCTGGGATGTGAACCTCTCAGATACTGTCACATGAAAACGGCGGTTTCTTCATGACCACAGCAAATCAATTTAGCTCACAATGATGGTTTTGAGTGTTAATTCCCCACCCACTCCTTCTTTTGAGCAGGGTCTCACTATGTAGCTCTGGCTATTCTAGAACTCACTCTGTAGACCAGGCTGTGGCCTTGAACTCAAGAGATTCGCCTGCCTCTGCGTTCTGAGCGCTGGGATTTAAGGTGGGCACCACCACATCAGGTGAATGTTAATTTCTTACACTTTCAATTGAGCGGAACATTAGTAACAAAGGCCCATGTCCTCAGGTCTGAAGATCGCTGAGAAACCCATTTGTGGCTTCTTTTCTTTGCATCAGAAGTTTCTACCTGGAACTCATTCTTTCCAGAGGGCTGAAAGCAGCACCGTACTTACCTGCCAGTGGCCCTGGCGAACAGTGCTGAAAAGGGGCACCGCTCCTCTGCGGTTTGGCTGGGCCACTGCTGCCCCTTGTTCCAGAAGCAGACGGCACACGTCCAGTTTGCCCCTTCCTGCTGCGGCTGTCAGGGCTAAGGGCAGATAACAAATACTGAGGATGGACAGCTGTTCTCTTTTCCAGTGTTCAATGTTAAACACGGATTGATATGCTTCTAAATGCTATGTTTTATGCAAACACGGTAAATTACTATGTCTGATTAATGTAATCAATTAACAACTAATGTAACAACTTTACTTCCAAGAATAATAATCTTGGCTGTCTTCTCCAGAAAGGATATTTTTTGAAGAAAACTAATAAGGACATTAAAAAGGGATCACACTATCTGGGCTAATCATAATAATGAATTAACTGAAAAATCACTTCAGTCAAATTCACCTAGTTTCACTTTTCCTATACCAAGATTGTCTTCTCTGCTATGGGTATCTCTGTTTTGAGGTTCTTAACCTAGTTACAAAACCTATCAATCTATGTGTGAATGGAATCTAGAGAAGAAACTGCAGAGAAAATTAGCTGGACAAAGTATTGATTGACCTCTACTTCTGTGCTCTCAAATCTAAAGAGTCAAAGGCAGGAATTGTAGTTTAAAACTATTCTTTTTCTTTTAATCTAATTAAGATAATAAGTTTTAGAAAAGAGATTAGCAAGCACAACTGTCAGAACTGTCCATGTAAGATGGTCTTAGAGACAAGAAAACAGCTGTGAAAAAGACAACTTTTTTCTATTATTGGGGCAGGGGTTGGGGCTGGACATAGCCCAGGCTAGCCTCCAACTCACTCTGTAGCCAAGGATGACCTGGTTAGGGATTGCAGGTACAACAATACACCAGGCTTTCTTCTTCTAAACATAAAACAATGGAGCCACAGACTTACAAGTAGCTATAAAGAGAATATAAAGGATACAGGAGAAAGAAATCAGTATTTATTCTGAATATATTTCATTTTCTGTACCGTTTGTACAGTAGGAAGAATAATTTGGAGATATAAGGTCCATCTTGTAACAGACATTTATTTAACCATGGCATTTCAAATGTATAGGTTTATTTATTATTTGGACGTAAGGTCTCCCTATGTACCCCAGGCTGGGCTTGAACTTAAGTGTTCCTTTTTAGCTCCCCAATGCAGGTTTATGCTACCACACCTAGCTGAAATTTGTTGTTTTAATAATAAAAACCCCACCTCTCTGTGTGTATGGTGTTTGTGTGTTGATGTGTGCCCATGTATGTGCAGGTTGTCAGAGGTTGACACCAGTGTCCTCCTTATTCTCTGTTGTGGTCTGCATAAGATGACTTCTACCTCCATAGATTCGTATATCTGAATGCTTTGTCACCAGTGAGCAGAGCTTTTAATATTAAAATGATTAGGAGGTGTGGCCTTGTTGGAGGAAGTGTAGGGTAGGCTTGAGGTTTCAAAAGCCCATGACAGGCTCAATCTCTCTGTGCTGTGGATCAGTATGTAGGTCGTAGCTACTGTCCTAGCCCCATACTTGCCACCATACTCCCTGTCACAATGGACTGACCCTCTGAAACTGTAAGCAAAGCCCCAACTCCCATGCTTGCTGTGGTCATGGTGTCTCTTCACAGAACACTGACTAAGACATTCTCCATTTGACTTTTTTTGAGACAAGATCTCTCATTGAACCTAGAGCTAGCAAGCTCCTGAATTACACGTGTCTCTGCTTCCCCAGTTCTGGGCTTACACATGTGTGCCACTGTGTCCAGTTTTTTATGTGGGTGCTAGAGATCTAAACTCAGGTCCTATGTTTGTGGGACAAAACTTTACCAAGCTTTCTTCCCAGTCCTGAATTTAATGTTTTAAAGACTGGACAAAGGGTAGGAAAAATAGAAAACTATTAGAAAATAATTAAGAGTTATGCTTTGTTAAAGAGAGAGAGGAGAGAGAGAGAGATCTAGAGAGGCACACAGAGAGACAGAGAGAGGGAGAGAGAATGTAGATGTTTCCCCATCTTCCGAACTGATTTGGAAAACTGACATAGTAGACTGACAAAAGGTCCTTACTTACTTATTTCAGCCATATCTTCTAATGACAACAGAAAAACTATTAGGCTACACTATCGATGCTGGGCCTTCACTGACTCCTCTTAGATACTGGATTTTTTTAAATTGATTCTTATTGAGCTCTACATTTTTCTCTGCTCCCCTCCCTGCCTCTCCCC
>LOJH01024984.1:0-14490 GCA_001685095.1 Ellobius talpinus
ATTTTCTTTGGGGCTTGCCGGCTGTGGGGTACTGGGCGGGACAGAAACCCCAATGAGCAGGCCCCTCATGTTACATTTTTTGATTTATCCTTCATCATTTCTGAATTGGATAGTGCTATAATAAATTAATGGATGGAGAAGTTTAACCTTTATAGTCTCTGGGAGAACTACATAGAGTATTATACATTTGCCTGAATTTGGACACAGATTCTTCTCTACTCCTCTTCTACCAGCATCTCACACTTAATTTTTACTCCTAACTTCTTTATTTGGTGCTATGTTTTGTTTCTATTTACTACTAATATTGAGGCTTTATGCGACTCCATTCCAAATATCTTAGATGGCTTGTGTCTAAAGAATTCTCACTGTGCTCTTGTCATACTATAGCCCATGTTTACTTTTGGCAACATACTACAGGCACCTTAAGATTACCTGTCTCCTAGAAAAGGTGGCATAGAGGTGTTCTTTTTAGATGCAAAGATGAATCCTCTTGAATCTAAATAACTCTGTCTTAGCATATTGTTTATACACACACAGGTCCACACAGACATGTCAAGTGTGTGTGTGTGTGTGTGTGTGTGTGTGTGTGCTTGTGTGTGTGTTCTTTAGTTACTTAAAGACATCTGGGATAAAAAGGCTTGCACAGTGAAACTCGTCCAGCTGTCTGACGTGATGGCATAAGCTATGCAGGGCACATACATCACAATTTTACGTCAATCTTCCTCCACTCCCCACACTTTTGTTGAGCTCATTTTTCTGTCACATTAAAATTCCAAAATAAAGTATGCAACTGGAAAGCTTGTGGTGTGACAGTAAAGAAATAAAAAGAATCGAATGTCGGAATGGAAAGACAGAGACCATGGCAGCCAACAGCCAGAGTGACTCAAAGTTGAAGTCAAAACTAAGCAGTTTCCAGGAATTTCAGGGAAATGGGCAAAGGGCCACAGAAGGTGGAAGAGACTTAAAGAGAATGATTCTAAGCTGAAACTCTGGAGAGGACATTTTCTTTTTATCCTCTATCATGCTGTGAATATAACTCCTGCTGGGTAAAAGATGAGAAATTGAGAACTTTCTGAAAGAGCAGTTGTCCCTCAGCTGTCCAGGAACCTGAAGGTGCTACCCAAACTCATTACAATGCAGCAATCTTGCCCTTTAAGATGTTTTTCAGTGCTGATGGCTAAACTTAACCTTTTATATAAACATATGGGAAACTGCCAGGACTCTGCCTTGTTGACTAGAGAAACCACAGGGATGTGATTAAGAATAGATATGTCTTTAATCATTTTGCATTTTACAAGCCCACACAATAAAACCTATGATCATTCTTTGGTGAAAGCACACCCTGGAAAGAAGGACTGCATAAAGACTGAATATCCCTGGTTTTATGGGGCTCAGCTCCTGTTGCAGGCCAGTTCTTGATTCAGCCTGAAAGATGAGGCATTGTAAAGTCCCAGCCAGTTAACATTTGCAAAAAGAAAAAACAAACAAACAAAAAAACCTCAGTTGCTTGACAGAACTCAGATTCTATGGTGCTGTCAGAGGGCAGAATCTGTAGAACTGTGATGGAAAGTCTGCTTCATGGCATTTAAAGAGAATTTCAAAAGACAGGGACTGCCTTCCTGCTGAAGGACCACTCTTTGACCTCAGCTTCACTTTTTACCCTTTAATAAATAAGTATGTCACGACTTTTATCACTATAAAATTATTATTGATCTGAAGTCTAACCCAGGAGAGCACTTTGAGATCAGTGAATGATCTGAACATTCCAAATACCTATCTTCAAATACAAGATTGAAAAGAATCAGCTTCAGAATGATTGAATCATTTGCTATTTAGTACTAGCAAGAAATGCCAATTATCTAATAGTAAATGGCTTATTAACTTTTAAACTGATAACTTTGTGAGATATTTGAGTAAATCAGCATTTAAGAACACATGTTTCTTGTTTCAATATTTTAGGTCATGAGCCGTGACAGTTGCTGTGTTTTGCACTGTTGTGTTAGAATATTTCACACTGGGTAATTTATAGGGAATATAAATTCATTTTTTTAGATTTGAAGCTTGAGTTCAAGATAAAATCACCAGTGTCTGGCCAGGTCCTCCCACTCAGAAAGTTGAAGGAGCATGAACACAAAGCTACCTCCCCAAGTGCTTTTACTACTGCCATGAATCCATTCATGAGAGTGCCACACTTATTATCTAAACACTTCCTATTAGGCCCAATCACCTAACACTGATGCACTGAGCACCAATTTCCAATGGGAACATTCAGACCATTAGTACAATACTTGAGTTTGAAATAGACTCAATTCACACTAATCACAGGCCACTTAACTCACCAAATTTACTTTAGAAATTTGAAAGATTTACAATGTATACATAAAAATACTTTGAGGAGATGGACATTTTACTTCATAATAGAACAATTGCTTAGAATGTATAAGGTTCTGCCTTCAATTCTTAGTACTAATGAAAATGAATGAAAGAAAGAGAAAGAAAGGAAACAAGAAAAGAAGAAAGGAAGAAAACCAAAGAAAAATTTTTAAAATTGAAAGCAAAAATCTAAAGGAGTATAGAAAAGAAAACTTGTGTTAGTTTGGGTTTGTGGACTGTAGCATAGCTAACCTTTATTTTCCAACTAATAGATATAAATTAGGATAATCTACACATTAACTTACTACTTTTTCTTTTCATATCAATTGCTGAGAGGTATGTATTTCCAAATGTTTCCATTAATTCTTTTTATTCTTCAGTTTCTATCAGGTTTTGCTCAGTGTATTTTGAAATTGTACTATTAGTACTTTTGTGCTTTGCTAACTACTTTGAGCTTGTATTTATTGAACATGAATTCTAATGTTTATGGGTAACTCCATACTAATTCATATTTTGCTTTAAAAATATGCAACAAAATCACAGAGGTACAGTGGTGGCTGTGTTAAGTAGCAACAACAACAGAATTGAAAGATGAAAATGACAATTTATAGCATCAAATCAAAGCTCTACATAGTTGTATATGAGTCAGTTTGGAATAAAGGTCCCTGGGGAGACTTAACTACAAAAGTTTTAAGGAAGACAGGAAGTGGAGGTACCAAAGTAGTTCTCATCTTCAGGTTAATCTTTGTAAGATCAGAAGATTTTCTTGTACCAGATTGAGTAAAAGGTTTGATTGATATAGCTTACTAACTTCATCATCATTACCAAAGAAAGTAAAGAAATTTTTATTGGCTGCACCTAGAATACCCCATGCAAAAAGAAAATGGGAAAATGTTAAGGGAAAATGTTTCTTATTAACTGAAGAATGAGAAATGGAAACATTTCCAATTGATAGAATGCTGTAACTCATAAACATAATTTATCTACCAAAAATATTTTTACTCAGTAAGTCATATGAAATTCATAGAAGTAGGATTTGTGGAGGATAGTTGTGACAGTTCTAGGCAGAACAGAGCCATTGTGCTTTGGAGCCGACAGGAGCTGTGGGTGGTTGCATGCATAAGACCTGAATGAGATTAATCAGTCAAAATTCTACATGGACCCAGACTGGGAGAAACTCTTGATATCCACCTTCTAGCTGGAATGCTAAGGTAGCTGATAGCTTCTGTGAAGGGAAAGACTGTTTTCTTTAGGAACTTGGAATGTGGTGGATTCACTGTGCTCCAGTGGGTGCCCCTACAACCATCCACAAATGGGCAAAGGGGCAGTACTGAAGGGACTCAATGCATTATCAAAAGAGGATGGGAAGTTGAATGGGAAAGGCTTTCTAAGAGTTATAAGAAGAGAGGTCTTGAGGCATATAATCAATACATTGCATACATGTATGAAATTCTCCTAGAATATGTAAAAAGATATTTAAGGTAATCCCAACTTCCCTTGGAAAAAATAGCAAGAGTACTAAGGAAGAATATTTTTAAATTTTCCATAAATATCTATTTGCGTTTGAAGTTATTTCATGCTATGTTTAGACTGTGTATAAGACTTAAGCACAGTGGCAGATTAAATATGGATATAAATTCATGCCTCATTTTCCCTTTGAAGCTGAGTTACCATCCCTTTGGCACTTGACTGTAAGACTAGGCTTGCATAATCAATCTCCTTGTTCAATACCCTGTCTAAAAAAGACGTTATGGAGCCTCTGAGGTCAGGGTTGGCCAACTTGTGGCTTTCAGTCATACAGAACATCTGCCATCTAAGAAGTTTTTCGTCAGCTGCTGCACCCTTCACAGTTTTAACATGGGGACATGATTGGATTCAAGGAAAGGAAGAAAGACAGGAGTCAGAAAAGCTGGGATCCAATGGAATGTGTACACTCTGATGGACTGGCACCAACTGTACAAAAACCCAGAATCTGTACAGCATGTAACAATTTATTCCAGGGTGGTGAATTAGCTGGACTCAGTAGGAGGTGTCTGTTGGTGAGTAGTCCCAGGCTGTAACCTGCTGGCAAGAGGAAGCCATGGTTGCTAGTTTTTGCACACACCAACATTTGTACTCAGGCCAGCAGAAGGCTTTGCCATCCCTTTGAGTTTGGTCTGTATGGGGTAACTTTGCTATTCCCATGGGTCTGAGGCCTCAGGTCATGTCAGCAATACATAATTACTAATGACTTCATCGGTTCTCCACACATTCCCTCAGGGCTTTCTCTGCTCCTCATATATACTAAGCCAGACTACAAGAAGCCTAAAGAAAGCACATAGACCCTGAGGGTCAAGATTGACTTCCAGCAAGAGGCCAGGTGTGCTTAATACAGACCTTCTCCTTCTCCTCTTGGAACTAGTGCTCCTGGCATCTAGGACACCCTCAGCTAAGCTGTTCCTAAGATCCTTACAAGTCAGAAAAATGATTTGTTCTTTAAACTAATAAGCTGTGAGGTAGTTTTGTTTATGGCAATAAGTAAACAAAACAAGCACCCGATAATTAAGAAAATATCTGTGGGAGAAAAACTTAAATATCAGTGTTCAACCCCTACAGTTGGTTTTTGTAAAGGAAAAGTGAAGAGGTTAAATCTTCCAGAAAAATAACAATATATTGTGAGAATTTTTGAACCTTTGGATCTTCAGGATTTTCAATATTCCTTATGGTTATGACAGAGCTGAATAACTGAATAAATAAATACCACAGGAGAAAATTTTTCCTGTAGCATTTAATCACACAGAGAGAAGTAATAGCCTAGGGCTGAGGGGCAGATTGCCTCAAGACGAGAGCACCATGGAAATTGACTAATTGAAATCAAAACAGAACACCGAGAAATTATTTTGTATTCAAAGGATGTTTGTTCTCTTTCTAATGATGAATTTATTCTGAGAATTGAAAAGTAAACTCTGCTTCTTAGATCTTGTAAATGAAAGCTTTGCCTGACCTTCATACTGGAAGCACCTCCTCCACAGAGCTTCCCCTGGCTTTCAAATGAAATCAGCTCTCTACAGATCTGCAGCTATCAGTGAATTCAAGTTTAGCTGACAATACAGTTAGAAGTTAAAATTTAAATTTCATTAAAACAGTAAATAGGAATTACCACTATACCACCCTCCAAATGGTACACCAACAAATGCTTTTTCTTCAAATTGTGGAAACACACAGAGGGTATAAATGGGCTCTTTATTAGGCCCTTCAAATGGGACACTTTGAAGAAAATAAATAGCGGTTGTAAGATTGTGGAGAGAAATTACCACTTTGCTCGAAAGAAATGCCAATTAACAGTGATGACAATGTGATTTATACTAATTGAGATTAAGTCAGACAAAGCGGCAACATTAGTAATCATTTGAAGTGCTGTATTACACATTATCCTGCGCTTGGTAAACATCTCTCTCAAAATTAAAAAGCAATTAGTAGCATTTTAGTCATTTAATTCAGTCTAATTAGGATTTTCAAAAAATCTACAGACCTGCTGGTGAAAGCCTTTTTTCATTTTTGAATCGAGAAAATGCATTCCTTTTCTTTTCCTTTTTTAAAATTCAACTTTGTGCTACTAACTCTTGCTTTCTTGATCTCCACTCTCCATTAAAAAGAAGAAGAAAATGGCATAATTAGAAGCAATAGGTAGAAATTTACTTGAATTGGGCTAAATTAAAAACTTCAATCCATCGTCATTCAAGAAAGGTTCATTTTAATCTATTTTTCTTTTCCTGTCTTTTTTGCAGGTTATAGAAGGGAAAAACACATTTTTGATGTTAATTTAAGCTAAAAAGGAGGACATATTTACTTTATGGATTTAGATTATCAATATCTTCAGCATGTATTTCTAAAGAAGCACAAAAATCTATAGGTATATGTGTTATTTGGATGTTATTTTGAAATATAGAAAATTAAGTCTTTTACTAGGAATTCATGAATAACAATAACATTTTCTCTTAATGGTAGAAGTCTGTACCTTGCTTTTGATTGGATAGTGGCTCCCACTTTTGAGTTCTCTGAGATGACCCTGCACTTTTATTTCTGAACAGTGTTGAAAAGATAACTATGGGGAGATTTAAAACTGAACCGGATGCATTTTTCATTATGGTACTGTCATGAATCTGTAAGGACAAGGAGTGGTTATGACTGAAAAGTGTTATTTGGGGGTATCAAGTTAACAAAGGGTGGACACAATCTATAGTCACCTAGAAGAGAAGACTCTGGGCATGTCTATGAGGAATTGTCTGGACTGGTGTACTGGTTAGTTTTAATGTCAGCTTGACATAAACATCAGTCACCCTAGTAAATGGAGTGATTGCTTATGTCAGATTGGCCTGTGGCTATGTGTGTGGGACATTTCCTTTGATTTGTTGATTAATGTAAGAGGGTCCACCTCACTGTGTGAAGTATGCACAACTCTAGGCAGGTAGGTCTGGGCTACATAAGAAAATTAGATGAGCATGAGCCAGTTGGAGAGAAAAGGAGGGGGAGAAACAGAGATGACAGAGACAGAGAGATACAGAGAGTAAATAATCTTCTTCCCTGGGTCTTGCTCTAGGTTCCAGCCCTGAGTTCCTTCCCTGGCTTACTCAGTGATGGACCTTTCTTTACTTGGAAGTCATAAGAGAAAATAAACTATTTTCTTCCCAAGTTATACTTGGTCATAATGTTCAGCATAGCAGTAGAAATTAAACTAGAATAACAGTGTTAACTGAAGAGTAAAGCCT
Organism: Ellobius talpinus; assembly: GCA_001685095.1. Classification (NCBI taxonomy): domain Eukaryota; kingdom Metazoa; phylum Chordata; class Mammalia; order Rodentia; family Cricetidae; genus Ellobius; species Ellobius talpinus. Next base: position 7,122 of record LOJH01024984.1, read on the forward strand.
TGTCTGAGGTGGAGACAGCACCAACTGATGTTCTGGACTAAATAAGAAGGGGAGAAATGGATTGAGTACTAGTATTCCACTCTGATTATTTCCTATCTGTATGCAATATGGTAAGCCAGACTCCCCATTCTTACTCCAATGCCTTCCCCACAGGCTGCCATGGTTTCTCTGCCGTGATGGAATGACGGCCTTGAAATATAAGGAAGAATAAATTATTCCTCCTATAAACTACATCTTGTCAAGTGGTTAGTCACCACAATGAGAAGAATCACTAGGGCGTAAAACTACAGAGAGAGCTTCCAGTCAGGAACTAGACAGCTTAAACAATACACATTTATTACCTGGCAGAACTAGTGTCAGAATTCTACATGGGTCTTACCATGTTAAAAATCAAGGAAGAAAAACAGCTGTGTGTTCTATGAGAACTCCAATGGGAATTCAGTTCTCTTTCTTACCTGGCCTGTAGAAGTTTCTGGAAGTTCTTGACTTCTTCCAAGCTAATGATTATATCAACCTGATGCCTTCTTCCATTTTCATGTTTCCTTTTTACCCGTTAATTATTAATGTTGCATATATGCATAGATATAATTATATAAATATAACTTGTTGAGTTCACTTAGTGTTGCTTATATTGTAGGGTTTTGAGGCTGACCTCTGGAATAACCAGTTAGTGGGCTCATCCCTTGGGAAGACTTATTTTTCTTCTCCTGGCACTTATTTAATTGCCTACGGGTGGGGCCTTGTGAGATTTTCCCCATCCACCTCAGTCTGTCAACTGGTGTTGTCATTGTTCAGGTCTTTAGGCAATCATTTTGTTAAGATTTAATGGCTGCTTGAATAGTGAGCCTGGAACTTGCAAATAAAGGCTCTTTTGGTGCCTATCTATATTTCCTTGACCACCTTTACCATGACATTAGAGTACATATAATTCATATTTTTATGAATTCTGGTTTTCCTTATTGGGTTGCAACATCTTAGGAGACAGAATCTTTTCATATCTGTTTCCATTATATCTCAAGAACTTATATAATAGTTGGATAAAATGTAAAGTAGCATTCAATGAACTGAACAAAGTTAAGAAACAGACAGGAAAGACATGTATAGAAAGTGCATATGCAGGGATGCTTCCTAGAGGTGAGAAAATTCAGCTAACTCTCACAATGGAATATATTAATTTTACATTAAAATCACTTACAATTACCCATGAGTCAACCTTCAGCTTTGAAGAACTGTGAGATTCAAATGGATCAGGAAGACTAGGAAACTTGGCTGCACCTTCTGCTCAGTTTCAACTGATTTTGAAATGTTTTGTAAGTATTTGGCACTTCTTACAATTCTCATTTGCATTGCAGGTGTATAGTGAGAGGCTGATATTATGATTTTAAGAAGGAGGGTTGTTCCTGGAAACAGGAGACATGCCAAGAATTTTCCATGTGCTGGCCAGTACACATTGAAACCAGTCTCTCCTTGGTTATTTACAGTATTACTTTATTATATGTTATGTTGTTGAATTAGCCCATCAAATAATAGTCAAGTGATATTAAAAACTAGAAAAATACAATGAAATTTTAAAACATTGTAAGAGTAAACTTTCAATATTTCCAGACTTCAAAAGTAATTTTGATATTAATGTCATTTCACACATCACATTACATTCACAAATGCTAATGTATGTTCTCTGACTTGACTTTATATCTTTCATCACGTTTCCTTAAACTTACATGCTTTTAATAAATATTTCAAAAGCATAACTTTGAAAATGGAAAGCTATGCTTCTGTTGTTTGTATCAATGTAACCATTTTGTCACACACCCACACAATATGTGAAACATACTCAAACATTCTTATGAATTTAAAGTCATACATTTATATTCTGTGAGAATACCATATATGCATACAACGTATTTTGATCATATTCCCCCCCTCCTTGTCCTCCTAACCCCTGTCATATCCACTCTTCACCTTCACCTCACTCCCAACTTCATGACCTCTTCTTTTATTGTAACCCAACAAGTCTAATTTGTACTGTCCGTATACTCATGGGTGTAGGGCCATCGACTGGATCATGACTGACCCACCAGAGCATATATCCGTAAATGAAGCTGGCTCTCCCTCCCAGCAGTCATCAGTAGTCAATAGTCTCCCAGTGGAAAGGTTTACTGGATTGGTAGAGATTTAAAGATAAGATAGTCCCAATATATTTCAATTTGCTTTATTCACATTTTCAAGAATTTTATTTATTTATATTTCTTCATCACTTCTAATTTTGTTAATATCATTTTTTCTAGTTTTTCATTGGCGTAATAAATGATTTAACAAGTACTAAGATATTGTGTGTACGTTATTTTTCTTCATTGTGCATACTTACTTTTGTAGTTCTGTGTTGCCTGAGGACATGTTTATAAGTATACATTTTACATTACTCATACTCTCCCTCTGCCTCGTATCCTCTATTTTCCCAAGACTACCTCTTCTTCTTAATTCCCCATGTTTGCTTCTGCTTTTATGTCATCTACATAGCATATATATCTTATATGTATGGTTTTATATATATATATACACACATACACATACACACATATATATATATATATGATTTCATATACCCATGTAGAATTTAGTTCTCTACACAGGTATCACATGTAAGAATATATGATGATTGTCTTCTAAAGACTGACCTAATTTGATTAACATGGTTATGTCCAGTTGCATCCATTTTCTTGCAAACAACATAACATTTTTATCTTTATGGTTCAATTGCATTCCATATTAACTCTTGATACACATGCTCTTCCCCTTCAAAGCAATGACATCTCATTGTCATTTTAATTATGTACAATATTAATAAGGTGGAAAAATTTTTTGTTATATTTTATTTTCTATTTTATCTTAATTTTTCATTCTTTTTAGTGGTTTTATAATTTATTATTATATTGTAGAAATAATTTATTTCTGATGGTTCTAGACTTTCACATTTATATACATTGAAAAATATTCCCACATTTAAATTTTTGATTTCATATTTTAATGAACTTTATTTTATTACTTATCATAACATTTCAGATTGATATCAATAATTCTTATGTCACACCAAGTTTGTAAATATCCACTGCAATGATACTAGAAGTATTTTATTCTATTAAGAATATTTTCATTTTTAATATTTACTTACCATAGAATATAAAATAGATATTCTAGTGATTTCTTCCTCAAATGTTGTCATTCCCACTGAAGTTACTTTTAATCTTCACATTCTATTACTTTTCTAATTAAAACTGACAGAGATAATACTAATATTACAAATACTTCTCTTATGATATATTTAGTGAACTTTCATTTTCTGTGTGACTTGTATAAGAAGGACGCTTTTAAGAGACAGAATTTGTAAGCTTATGCTAATGGAGAACATACTTGATTGAGCCCCTTTTCCAAACCAATGTAATTCCTAATCACACTCCAAATATTTCTACTCACAGGTAAGTGTGGCTCTTGACTCTCTTCAAAGTTTTTCTTTGCAGTAGATAGAGACCATTACAAGAAAGCAGAACTGTTCAAAATGAAAGAAGAGCTGACCCAGAAAGTACCAGGATATTTTCTTTGAAATTTTGTCTTATCTATAGCACAAGGAAGTTGTACATTTTAAATCTTATCAACATGGTTCTTTTAGCAAAACCTCATCAATGACCACGTCAGCTGACAGGCCAACCCTAGGTGGGGAAAATCTCACAAGATCCGACCCTTAGATGAAGAGCTGCAGTCAATTAGTGACTTCTGGGAGAGAGAAAGAGAATCTTCTCCAGGGATGAGCCTCTTAATTGGTAATTCAATACCAAGTAGTACCCCTAAAAACCTACATATGCAAGCAACACCACATGAACTCAGTAGGTTGCATATGTACATTTGTATACATGTAACAAGAATTCAAGAAAAAAGAAAAATTGTTTTATCATTTTTCCAAAAAAATATGAAATCTATTCTTTTGATTGGACACAAAAGGAAGCATTTGGCTGCAAACATCTCATTCTCCTTTGATATCTGTGATGTACTTTGAGTTATCTGATGCAGAGCTATTCTGGTGAGGGAATGCAGAGTGGAAATCTTCCTTCTAGGACAGAAGGCAGTGTAAACCAGCTATTTGGCACCTTGTGTGGAAGTTGGTTTACATCCTCTTAACTTCCACATTGACAGTGCAGGGTTCAAGTCCAGTTTCCTTATCAAGATGGAATGAAATGAGATTGTGGCCACAGTCTGGTGACTAGCATAGCTTAGTGGGATTTCCTGCCTGCAACAGGGAGAGTTGATAGAAAAAATAATATTTAAAGTCAGAAAAGAAAGTATATGATCTATGTGGGGATGTTTGGATTAAGAGTTAATATATTTTAGTTCAAAGACTCATGTTTTATTGTGGTCTAAAACTTTTCAGAGAACCACTGGAACATTTACTGGTATTTCTTTTTTATTTGAACTAGCTTAAAGCTGCCATTTGCTTTAAAAGTGGCAAAGTTTCATCATGTATGCTTGCAAAGATACGGTGCAGAACCAAAAGTGGCTTCTATCTGGAGCCAGACCCCATCCTTGTCCAGGATGTTGCCTTTCCCCACTGCTTGTGATTTTCTGTAAATTTTTGAGTGTCTGAACCAATTTTTGCCCCTGATCTGCTCAGTAGACTGAGCCTTTAGTGCATTCTATCTTAAAATCTTGCTTGAATAAATGTCAAGGGCCTTTTATGCTCCTGATGGAACCTTGGATGTAGATCGCTAAAGGCACTGAAGAATCAATGGCTATTTTAGCAATGACTGCTTCATCTCAGTTGTTGCTGAATGATTCTTATTTGTGCTTCAAGTTTTGCAAACCGCTTCAAGATCCCTCTGGGCTGAGAAGGGCTAAAGTAATATAAAATATCACTGGTAATAGTAATAAACTTTTATTTATCAAACACCTTGCTTCCAGGGAACTGAAAGTGCTTTATATATGTTATCTCATGAATCCTTTTGCTATCCTTGTGAGACCAGGAGCAAAAAGTCTGTGATTCTAAAGATCCAGACAGAGAAACCAGTTTATGAGGGAACACAGAATACAGCACAGTCTTGGATGAAGGATGGAGGCAATGGTTGTTGATGCGGCAGTATGTGAAAGCTCACTTTCTAGCAGCATCATTTCCAGGGATAATGATGGCCAATAATAAGTGATTGATGAGAAAGCGTTAGCTGTCATTTTCAGGCACCCTGATTATGTTAACAAATTGAATATTTCCAACATGCCAATTAGGATTGCTGCAATTATGCCAATTTTATTAAGAGGGATTTTATGAAGGGATTTAAGGATATATGTAAGGTCACAGTACTAGGAAACTAAGAACTAATCACTAATCCAAGGTGGTTTAGCTCTAAATCAGTTATTCATTATAGTGTGAGATTTTTTTTTAATTTTCAGGCATACAATGTATAATTCTATGCAGTATGAATCATTATGTACATGTCTTCTTTCAAATTGTAGTCTAGTGACAGTTCATAGGGATTTCAAGTAAACACAGATCCTTCTGACTGAAGCTTGCTCGCCTTTGGAAACCCAATTATAAGAAAGAATGACTATAATTTTGATTACCTTCCACATCAATTAGCACTACAATATTTGTAGAATGTTTTCAAGATGGGTATTATCTTCGTTTTACTCTGTTGTTCTGATTAAAAAACACTCTGAGGAATGCAACTTGGGAGCAAAGGGGCTTATTTGGCTTATACTTCCAGGTCACAATCTAGCCCTGACTGAAGTCAAGGTAGAAACTCAGCTCAGTGAACAAGGGGCAGGCATCATAGAAAACAACTGCACACTAGCTTGCTTTTAAATTCATTCAGACTTAAGCTCAGCTAGCATTCTTATCTAGTCCAAACAACCAGCTTGAAAAATGGTAAACAGCCAACAGTGGGTTGAGCCATCCTATTTTAAGTATCAATCAATACAGTCCCTCACAGACATGCCTACAGGCAAATCTAACAAAGAAAATTACTTAATTGAACCTCATTTTAGAAGTAATTATAGGCTGTGTAAAGTTGACAGTTAATACAATTAACATAGGTATGGGAAGGTGAGGGAAGTAAATTTTTTGAACGATTGAAGCACAGGCACTGCATACTGGCTTTTCTCATTGGATATTGAAGATAAGTTTCAGAGTTAGACCATCATGCTGAGTTTACTGAAGAAGAAATTAGACCAAAGAAGAGTATGTAGCTAAGGTCACATGATAAACCAGGACTTCCTGTTTCTAAAATCTATGCTTTTACCAACTTACAAATCACCCAAAGAAAAGGAGTGTACAGAAGTAAGGGCAACATCAACACTAAGAGAAGGCCAAAGAAGAGCTGTGGGTAGAACTGTTGTCAGGATAGAAAGTCCTACATTGTAAGAAAATTTTTGGCAGAAGAGCAATAAGACTAAGAAATGTTCTTATTGCAGATAAGTTGTTACTATGTCCGTAAATCAACAGAATGGTTAGAACAAAATCAGGCTGCAATGGATTTTATATAGAACAAATAAAATTGATCAAACCATTCAAGATATACTCGAAAGATGGAAACCATCATTTTAAATGAAGCAAGGCAGTCTCCGAATGTCAGAATGTCACCTATCATGTTTTTTCTCATATGTGAAATACAGATTTTTAAAAAGATATTAAAATAGAAAGGAGTCACTTAGGAAAAGGAAGAGGACCAGTGTGGGAAGTGGGCAGTAAGAAAACAGTTGAACACTGAGGAAGGAGGTGAATATGGTCAATGTACATCAAACAATAAAATACCTAGTCTTTATTTGCTAATTAAAAAAATAAAATAGATTAAACCGATTGTCTTTGTTGACTTTTAGGCTTCCTTCCCAAGGAATAATCATAATCATATTCATCATGAGCAAGAGCTTGAAAAGGCAAAAGTGGGAGATTTGTCCTTCACCGAAGCAAGGCTTTGTTGAAGGACAAAAATGTCGTCTTTCTTAAGTGTTCATGACTTCTTAGTGTCACAGAAACCGGTATCCTATCATGAATTAAGATTTTGTTTAGAATTTCAGTCTACTGTGTTTGGCGGCTTGCTTTTCCATATCCAACTTTGTTAGGTGAGGGAACTAGATGGGGAGGAGCTTGTCTTTGGGAAGTTGGACACTAAATCCATCATTGTAGCAGCAGAAAGTGATTGGTCGATTACAAATTCTTGCTGATTCTGCTGTTGGACATATGCTCCATTGGTAGCATTTGCCACCCATTTGCATCCGTGGTTCTTATGAGCTCTATTGACTATAGTTGATCTGTTGGAAGTTTTTTCAACCATATCAGGAAATTCTTTACCTAATAATATTTAACCATATTTGTAGTAACACACACACA